>CATIWO010499834.1:0-47972 GCA_949673435.1 Macaranga tanarius
AAAAATACACAGAGTATTTTTGTGTGGAAGAAGAAGGAGGAAAAAATTATGCAGAGAGAATTTTTTGTTCTGCCTTATTGTTAGGTTATCCCTGGGTTATGTTACGTACAAAACATAAAACCCATACTCTACAAAAGAGTAGGAAGTAGACTTCTAATATGAGTCTTTTACATCCTATCCAAAACTTAAACAAATTAAGCCACGGGTGTATATATCTTACATAGCCTAACAAAATAAGATTTGTGTCATCATCAAATAAGTTAGCTATGAGCATAAGAGTCCTATCATTGAGCTAAAAATCCTTAGTCCTACCTGATCTCACCATTTTTTTCTTGCTAGCAAATATGGGAGGATATTAGCAATGAACAAATACAAATATCGGATAAGGAGTCTCTCTGTTTTAATCCCATAGTTTAAGAGCACTGTATAGTTAGGATTTTATTAAAATTTATCTAATTCTATACCATTTTAATAGGGCAAAGTCACATTTTTGCCCTTAATATTTATACCAAGGAGTATATTAGTCATTAAAGAAATTTTTGGATTATTTAAGCACAAAAATTTAAAAAATAAAAAATTTAAACATTTCATTTAATAGATGTTAAATGGTAGTTATCTTTTTATATTAAATTGTAATTTTTCAATATAAAAATATTACTTAAAACCCCCAAAAATTTTATTTCTCTTTCACATATACCCTCTCCCTTCCTCACCCACACACACTCTCTTTCTCACGCAAAACAAGTTACAACTATAGATAAAAAGGAATGCACTATAATTGGTTTTGACTTAAAAATATAGCTATCATTATCAATTCAAATATGAAAGTAACCCATACTACCCAATACATATAGATTGCACATTGTTTAAAGATAAGCAACATGAAGTTTCACATATTGTCTAAGAAATGCATACAAGCATTTATGATATGAAGTCAAAATTCCACACTTCCAATAGTACAAATTTGCCTGATGAGAACAGGTTTGTATCACACATTTTATAGAATAGGAAAAAGTATAAGCAATGAATTCTAGTTCACCAACAATTAATAAAAAAAATGGTTCATACCTAGATCAATGTAGGAATTTTTGGAGAAACGATTTCATAAGTGAGAAAAAAATAACTAAATGACTCAAATATTTGGTGTTAGATATAACGTTTAACTTTATACATTTTATGAATATAATTTAAAATATTCTTAAAATTTAACACTTCATTTAACACTTAATACGCTTTAATCTATAAAATCTAAGCTTCAAACTGTATATAGGAAGTACTTAGATCCCCTAAGAGGAGCTGTTTTCCTGCTTCCACCAGTCAAAAGTCTCTTGCCAAGATTGTTCACATTGTCATATGTGCTATGGTTTGGGAATGTTTACTAATTTATTTACTGCCAATATAAGCAACTAGCATTTAAGTTTTTTTATTTTTTTGGGTGCAACTCTAAACAAAATTTGTTTAGCAAATTAGTTTCATCACTTTCAAGGTGGTACTTGCTCCTGTAAAAGACTATTAGTAAATAACTATGAGATGCCTATAGTACTTGTTTTGGGTAAGGGAGAGATGGTATGAGTGAAGAAAGAAGAGGGTATATGTGAAAGAAAAATATTTTTTTGAGGGTTTTAATTGATATTTTTATATTGAAAATTTATAATTTAATACAAAAACATAACTACCTCTTAACATCTTTTAATCAATCAGGGGTTTAAATTCTTTATTTTTCAAATTTTTGTGTTTAAATACTTTAAAAATTTCTTTAACGCAAATATGATAAACATTAAGGGTAAAATGGCACTTTGCCCATTTTAATACTACTCTTCAATATTTCTTTCCCAATCCCATTTATTCATCTACTCTATTTATTTTATTTTTAGGAATAAAGTTCAATTTGGCTCTTGAACTTTTTATGAAAGATCAATTTAGCCCAAAATGACTTTTTTCGACAAATCAGCCTAGAACTTGCACTTAATGGATCATTTAAGCCCAATTTTTTTACTGAAATTGGAGCGTGTAATACACATCCATTTCAGTTACGTGAAGAATTTAAAGTTGTTATTTTTTTGATAATTTACCCCCTGAACTTTATAATAAAGATCAAATTAGGCCTAAATATTTCAATTACACCCATATTGTCTGAGATGTAAGCAAATATCATAATAAAAATTATAAAGAGACCCTTAAGAATTTAATTAGTTAACAAATTAGTCCATATATTCGTTAACACATTTAATGATAAATTTAAATTTTATTTTTTAAAATCATATTTAAGGCCTGAATTTATTTTAATATATTATATTACTAGATAATTTATTTATTTTCTAATAATGTTTTAATAATTTTGAAATATTAAAATTTATTTTATTTACTTATAATATTAATTTGTATATTAATACATATATTATCAAAATATTTTAATATTATATGTCAAAATTTTTGAAGTATTATAACATTTATAGTAGTAAAATATTTTTCGTGAAAGTTAATATATATATATATATATATATATATATAAATAATTTATATTTATATGTTTAAATTTAAAAATAACATTATTATATTATATTCGATAATATATAATTTTTAAAAATAAGATTAAATAAATAATTTAAAGATTTAAAATAATATTATTCATATGTATATTAACATGTCATATAAATATTGAAATATTTTAAAAAAATTTGAAACATAATGTTAAAATATTTTAAAATTATATGTATTAATATACAAATTAATAATATAATAAATGAAATAATTTTTAATATTTCAAATATTATTAAAAATTATTGGTGACTAAATAATTTTGTCTAATAGTATAATATACTACATAAAAAATTAAGGGCTTGAATTTTTAAAAAATAAATTTTAAATTTTTCTTACTAAATATTTTTATGAAAGTATGGACTAGTTTGTTAACTAATTAAACTATTAGGGAGTTATTTATAATTTTTATTGTGATATTTGTTTATATTTCATACAACAGGGGTGTAAATGAAATATTTAGGGGTAGTTTGACCTTTATTACAAACTTCAGGGGTAATTTGATGAAAAAGGTGAAATTGTATTGCACACTCCAATTTCAGTAAAAAAAAATTGGGCTTAAATGATCCATTGAGTAAAAGTTATTGGCTAATTTGTCGAAAAATGTCATTTTGAGCCAAATTGATCTTTCATGAAAAGTTCAAGGGTCAAATCAAACTTTATTCCTATGCAAGACTGCTAATTTTTTTTTTAAAAAATGATAATTCATAGCTACAGTCATTAGGACCTAGAAATGAAGTGAAATCATGGAAGGAGACTTACAGGCTGGCAACATGGCATTCGCCACCAGGAAAAGAGCAATTGCAAATTATACTATTATTGTACAGTGACCTTTCATTTGATGATGGGGTAAACTAACTTGTATCATTACTGCAAGGATCTACATTAAAGTTCCATGCTTTGCCCAACTGGGTTGCTACTTCTTGAAGAACTACAACTGCAAATACATTAAGATTGAAACTTTATTTACTTTCCTTTTCTGGGCTTATTGGGAAACAGGAGAAAAGATAGAAGAGAGTCCATTTTATGTACCTTCTGCAACAGGAAGCCGCCCAGCTGCTTGTGCTTGAACTTTGATAGCTTCTATGGAAATGAAAACCAGAAGAATCATTATTTCAATTGAGTTGACCATTGTAAATTTTCTATTCTTGCCATATATTTTCTTCTTCTGTAGTTGTTGAGCGATGTACAACTGAATTGATATGTAATATCTGAATGGAGAAATATCTTTCAGTCCAAAATAATGGTTTTACTGATCAACCTCCATAACCCTTTTAAAGATTCACATGCCTAAGTTGGACACAAATAGTGGGGCCCATGCTCTATGGTTATAGCTTTATTGCTTTCTTTGAGATTTCGTACATATGAATCCTTGCTTTGAATAATTACTTCTAGGATAATAGTATCATTTCTCATCGACTATACTCAAATATTTTTCTATTTAATTTTATCTTTTAAATCATATCAATTTATCATATGAATTTTTCAATTTATTTCAATTATATCCAAGTTTCTACTAAGCACTTAAATGTAATTTTAAAAATTATAATAAGATAATTTTAAAATTTAATTACACACTTAAACTTTTTTTTTATTTTCACAAAAAAAAACTAAGTTTATTTAAAAACTAAAATAATTTTTATAATAACTTAATTTAAATATAAATAAAAATTTCAAAAAATAGTATATAATTTATTTATAAAATTAAATTTAATATATTTATTTTTTAATTTTAAATTTGTGAAATTAGTTATAATTAAATGAAATTCTAATAAAATAGATTAAACTTACAAATTATTTCAATATTATTATATCTATATTTGTCATGAGAATAAAATGTTATAATTTTTATCATTTTTTTTCTAAAATAATTTTATTCCTTTATTGTATTGCTACTTCATGGTGTAATATTTAGCTAAATTAAAATTTTTATCAAATAAAATATTAAATTGAATTCTAATTTTATATCAAATTAGATATTATATGATAAAATACAAAATTTATTTGAAATGAATTTTATAAAATTTATTTACAAATGAATTTTATTTAAAATTCTTTGGAAGTGCAACAAGATTTATTTTAATTTCACCAACAAATTTATTATACTTCTAAAAGATTTAAATAGAATTTATTTGCAATTAATTTTATATGTATTATTTAAATTGATATTTTATAAAATTTATTTCTAATAAATTTTTTATTGTACCATATAATATTCTGTTTGATACAAAATTAGAATACAAATTAATATTTTATTTAATAAAAATATCAATTTAACCAAATATTACACTATGAAGCAGCAATACAATAAATGAATAAAAACATTTTAGAAAATAAAGATGATAAAATTAGAACTTTTATTCCTAAAAGAAATATTGTAACACTCCCAAAATCACATACCATACACGTGGCATATGAGTTTTTTTTTTTTTTTTGTAGTATATGAAATACATATATATCAACTCACATATAATTACTCATGTAAATTACAAATTCTACCCAACATCATTCTTATTACTCATTGCTAAATTATATTCATAATATCATTACAAACATGTAGTATGTCTTATGCAAATGAGGATGAGGTATAACTGCACTAAGCTCGTCTCTAGCCCACCTGAGGTTACTAACAAATGCAACTCTGAGCTTTATCTAACTATGCACTGAAACATATTGATGCAAGGGAATAAGTTTGATACTCAGTAAGTATTTATCAATATAATAATCCATAAAGTACTTCTCAAGAACTAATTAAAGAATATATAAAATTACATTGTTATACATCAAACTATCAAAATTTGGCATAAAAGCTGCGCACGGCCATACATAAATTGCACACGGCCCTGAGGCGTGCATTTCTACCTCTAGCACACATAGCCGTGTCAAAATGACACACGCCCATGTTCCCTGAGATCGCATGGCCATGCCAAAATAGCACACGGTCGTGCCTGAATTGACACTTTTTCTTTCTGAAACTGCACGGCCATGCCAAAATGGCACACAACCGTGCCTGATTTGATCATTTTTCTCCCCAATAGTACACGGCTGTGCCAAAAAGGCACACGGCCGTGTATGATGTCATGAATTCAATACCATACTTATACACGGCCGTGTTTAAACACCATATGGCTGTGTCTAACAACCTGTATAACACTCAAAACATCACCAAGAGATACACAACCACCAAAACTCATTTGTTGGTACAACATATACAATAATTCACAATACTCTAATTAATCCTCAACCTTTTCATTTAGTATCCACATATATAACAATCACAACTTACAACCATATCTCATTTTACATCAATTCCAATCAACATACTAAATCACAAGCTACCATTTTCACAATAATCCAAGTCAATCCATACCACATCAGGTCGATTGCACAATTCAACATATTTAGCCATCATTCACATTTCACCACTACACATTCAAAATAAACCATTCAATATTCTCACAAACTATATATACATATATATATATTATCCTTGCAACAATTGATGTGTACTAATCCGCAAGCGTACAAAATCGTATCAAGTAGTAAATAAAGATATCGTCCCATAAAGATTTGGTGATGACTACTGTAATACTCACAATGTTTAATTGTTTAAACAATAAAATAGAGTTTGTAATTTCAAGAAAATAAAACTAAATTAAGAAAAGTAAAAATACAAATTCAATTCAAAATTTAAAGGCTAGGATTCTTATTTTAATTGACTATTTCAAAGGATTGATTACACCCTAGGTATATACTAGTTCTAATTCATTTTGAAGGGATCTTAACAATTATAGATCTTTGTCTCAGATAAATCTATAATTAAATCAGAATTAATCAACACTAAGTTTGACGGCTCTCACCAACCTAATATCTTTTAAAACTAATTTTAATGCACAACCTTTAATCAATATTAATCTACTTAAGTGTCTCTCAACTAAATAAGCAACTAATAGGTCATTGCTATTTCCTACAGAACGTATCTCTCGATTAAGTCTATAGTGTTTATTCAATTCTAGGTTGATCAGTCCTAAAATGATATTGAGTTCAACAACAACCAATGAATTAAATCTAGCAACCTAACATAATCACAATAAGCACATGGTCAATTCAAAATAAGAACCTTAGAAAAGATCTAGCTACTCATGTTAAAGAGAAAAGAAAACAAATAAGAAATGAAAATAATTCTGAACATTGTAATAAATAAAAGAGAGTGATACAAGAAAAACCCCTTTCCAATATTGTCAAAAAGCTTTGCTCTTCTAACTTCAAGCTAAGTACCACTTCAACTATGAACTAAACAAATGGAAACATAAACTATAGTAGAATCCAAAAACAAGAACAACTAAGAACAACCTTCAAATGAACATAAAGGGGTCCTATTTATAGGCCTAAAGACCTAGTAAGAAAGGTAATCTAACCCCTCTCCAACTCTATCTAATCAAAAGATAAGAGATAAATCTCTATCTATGTAATCTTCAGCTGAAAATTATCACTTCGTGGGCTGTCACACAAAGCTGGCATGGGTGCGCAAGACACATCAATATGCTGAACTCTGTGAGTGGCACGGCCGTGCTCGATTTTGGCATGGCCATGCCACTCTGTAGCATAGCCAAACATCACTTTAAACAAGGCTAAACACGGCCACACTCATCCCCAATGTAGATAAGACTTTATCTTAAGTCCTTAGCCTATCCAAACTTCAAGGGTTGATCCAATCTTCATCCAAATGCATCCTACAAAACAAAATACAAAAGAAATTATCTAAAAACAAACAAATCCTACTAATTAAGACAAAACAACTAAACTAACTAAATTAACTAAAAACTAACTAATTAATGCAACTAATAAGCCTAAGATGTAATAAAATAGAGTACTTAAAACATGTGTTTTTCACACTTATCAAGCCCCTGACAATGGTTATACATATTTACCAGTTTACATCTATAAGGTAACATGTGCATCCGGCCCATGGCATCGGCTATATACATTTACCAGCTTACATCTATAGGGTAAGATGTATACCCGGCCCTAGGCATCGATTGTACTAATCTACCTACCCTTCTATGTCCCCAGTATAGACTTACTATCTCTTAATACCATATGCGCTGGTGCTCATCGTTATATCATTCACTTGTGAGTTATTGTGTTCCAGACACAGTTTTACGTCTCATAAAATCTAGTCGTACCCTGGGCATGATCTGACTTTAACCTTTCCTTTTAATGTGCATGAGCTCACAAAATCATCACATTTTTATAAATGTTTATATTTTTTATCAAATTAAAACTCTGTATTTATTTCATAAATTATGTATATTACAAATCCGGGTTAAACACCGATCAAAAACAACTTAAAATAGTATTTTGAACCACTGAGGCATCAACACAGTGTAGAGGCACCGCCTCTATGCCCAATAAGGCGCCACCTTATTACCTTAAACTCACTGAGGCGCTGCCTTATTGGCCTACTGAGTTGTCACCTTAATGCCTACTGAGGCACCACTTAAGGGCCTGAAAAGGGCTGAGGCGCTGCCTTAGTGCAATAGGGCGTCGCCTTAGTGCAATCAGGTGCTGCCTGATCGCATTGTTGCAATGTTTAAATTTTTAAATTTCACAACAAAAAGATTAAAAATAACCAAAAACAATCCGATCAATGTAAGGATTTAAGAAAAACAGAGAAAAGAAGGAAATCCACTCATAGAAATGTCGGTTCCTCCTTTCTTCTCTTCCTTCCTCTCCTCATGCAGCTGCTTTTTTCCTTCCTCTGTTTCTTCTTTTTTTTATCTACAGAGATGGCAGTTTAACCATACTATCCTTTTAGCCCCTCAACTTTATTTTATTATAATTTAGTCCTTCCTTCAAACTTATTTTTATTACAATTTAGTCCTAATCTAAAATAACTTTAATTATTCGGGTACGGACATGACAATTCTCCCCCTCTAAAAAGAATTTCATCCTCAAAATTCGGGGAATACTCATCCTGTTATTACTAAAAATATATTTACCTTAATCTTTATCTTTCTCTTCATTATGACCACAGTTATATTCTTCAGAATTCTCTACATCACAATTCAATTTAACAATTTCCTCATTTAAATTCATGTACTAATAACATGCATGTTTCTCATTAATTATAACTACCGCTAATTTAACCATCATATCTCAAGATAAACGGTTCCCTAATTCATAGACTTTAAAACCATAATTACAATTAACATAAATAAAGTTATAATACTATGATTATCTTTCCTGCTAAGGAGTCCACTTTACAAATTAATTATGCATTCTATCGCATTAAGCGTATTTGTTCTATTCCTGCATAGTTACTGTAAATTTTCTAGCTTGTTGAGCATTACCGACTATACTAGCTCCCTGACATACAGGTCCTTTCTGAGATGGTCCTATATTTGCACTTACTTCATCTTGTACCCCTCCTAGTCTATTGGGATTTGGGGGTCTACCACCCTTATTAAGTGTGAATCACTTGATTCTAGCACCTTTCGCTCTATTAACACCTTCTCTGGATAATCACAAGCATAGTGTCTTATCTCACTACACTGATAACACCACACTCTTATGCATTTACTATAATTTCCTATATAATGACTTTTGCATTCATTACACCATGACATTGCATATGTTTTTCCAACATCTGCTTGTCTAGGTGGTGCCATCGGTTTCTTTACCGATGCTTGACTTCCTTGAGGTTTACTATTTCCTCCACTTTTAATATTTTCTTCCGAACTGGAGGTAAATTTCAATTTCTTATTCTCATTCCAAAATTGCTTGTTCAACTCCTTTTGTTGCTCAACTTCTTTTAATTCTTTATCTAACCTTTCTTGCTCCACGGCTTTCTCAACCCAACCTCTAAAGGTTGTGCCAGCATAAAGATTAAGCTTTCCATATAGAGATACATGCAATCCATCCTACTCACTTTTCATCTCTTCCGTGGAATATATATCCTTTGCATATTAGTACAAATCTTCAAACTTGTCAGGATATTCCCTGACAGTCATCGAACCTTGTACCAAGTTTACAAAAGATGCTTTCTTTTACTTTTGAAATGTTTCAGTCAAATACTCCCTATTGAACTCCTCTTTAAATACTAGCCAAGTGAAAGTCCATCCATACAAATTTCTTACCCGGATCAACCAATCATTAGCTTTATTGAATATAAGGCCATATACATTACTCACCTTCTCTTCATCACTTAACTGTAATATAGTAAAAGCCTTTTACATGGTTTTAACTTACTTGTCAGCTTGACCAGGGTCTAAAGTACCATGGAAGCCATATGCTCCACACTTCTTAGCATGTTCGATATTGTCTCTCGGTTTCTTATACCTTTCTCTCTCTGACATTACTGTTGCCATTGTACATGCTAAATTAGTGGCATTTATATATACCATTGGTAGTGCTTACTGATTCGGCACGTTCAAATGCATTAGTAGTTACGATGGTTGATAGTTATTTTGCACTCTCTTAGGTACATTCTCGAAAATCAAGATAAAAATGGCCAGTACCAAACTATCTTGTTGTCTATCTATTTAAGCATTATGCATTTCATTCCTCTCATTGCCAACTGATGCTGACAATGGAGGTGATACTTGTGGGATTACTCGACCTTTAGTTGAGGTATTAGCTAACTCAAATAACTCAGCTCTATTATCTTGGATGCCATATCCTCTGCCTCTGCCTCGACCTCTACCACGTCCATGGTCACGACCTCGACTTTGACATCCTATATGACCACCTCTAGTTCTTGCCATCTTTTTGAAATTCAAAATTAACATAATTAATTACCATCAAATATCATCACTAATATTTATCAAATTCAATATTTCTTAATGTCTATATAACCTAATAACCTAGAGCTCTGATACTAATAAATGTAATACCCCTCCCTACCACACCTCCACCAGAATATTCATATGGCAGTGGTATGAATAGAAAGAGATATTACTTAAGAACTATCAGAAAGAATCTCTTAACAACAATATTATAAAATGATAGCATTAAATTTAGTTATGAATAACCATGTTCATTATATTTCCAAGAATTTTATTTAATGGCAATTGGCTTGTGACAGTATAACAAACAAATATTCTCTTACACTTAAATACATTGGTGTCGCCACACCATATATTAATTATTTAATATAACTATGGAAGTGCTAGTCATTATATAATGGTTTTCAAAACAAAATAGAATAACAGGCTATAGTAACCCTCTCTCTCTCAACTTCTAGAGATCTTTGCCTTAGCTACTTCATAGATCATCGTGGTCCACCACTTTGCCATCTCTCAAGTACTAGCTAAATAGGTACTATTCACCTATATTGAAAATTTAAAAATATAAAGAGTGTGAATAATTTTGTAAGAAAATTACCTAGTGAGTGAATGGAATAGAATTCAACTATAAAGGATTTCTTAACCCACGATCTAATAATTAAAGCAATAATAAACAAACAAAACTTAAAATAAATTATTAATATTTAAATGATTTCTAATATCTAAATTAATATATGTATCTGGCCCCAGGCAGCAGCTATACATATACCTCGAATATAGTCTTACATCTACAAGAGAGAATGTATATTTGGCCCCAGGATATGGCTATACACGCTTATATACTTAACCACTTTACATCCATAGGGTAGAATGTGTACCCGGCCCCAGGCAACGGCTATACACACTCACCAACCCTACATGTATAAGGTAAAATGTGCACCCGACCCCTAGCAATTGCTATACACATTTACCAGTTTATATCTATAAGGTAACATATGTATCCGGCCCCTAGCATTGGTTGTACACATTTACCAGCTTACATCTATAGGGTAAAATGTGTATCCAGCTCCAGGCATTGATTGTACTCATCTACCAACCCTGCCATGTCCCCGACATGAACTTATTATCTCTTAATACTATATGTACTAGTGCTCATCGTTATATCATTCACTCATGAGTTGTTGTATCTCGGATACAGTCTTACATCTTACAGAATCCAACCGTACCCCGAACATGGTCTTACTTCAACCTTTCCTTTTAATGTACATGTGCTTACAAAATCATGACATTTTCATAATTATTTATATTTCTGATCAAATCAAAACTCTGTATGTACTTCATAAATCATGTATATTACAAATTCGGGTTAAACACCGATCAGAAATAACTCAAAACAGCATTTTGAACCACTGAGGAGTCAGTACAATGCAAAGGCACGGCCTTTATGCCCATTGAGGTGCTGCCTTATTGGCCTACTGAGGCGTCACCTTAGTGCCCACTGAAACACCTCTAAGGGCCTGAAAAGGGCTGAGGCACCGCCTTAGTGCAATAAGATGCCACCTCAGTACAATCACGTGCCGCCTAATCGCACTGTAATAATGTTCAAATTTTTAAATTTTACAACAGAGAGATTAAAAAACCTAAAAATAATTCGATCAATGTAAGGATTTAAGAAAAATAGAGAAAAGAAGCAAATCTACTCATAAAAATGTCAATTCCTCCTTTCTTCTCTTCCTTTCTCTCCTCCCGTGACTACTTTCTTCCTTCCTTTCTTTTTTTTATCTACAAAGATGGTGGTTTAGCCATACTATCCTTTTATCCCCTCAACTTTATTTTATTACAATTTAGTCCTTTCTCTAAACTTATTTTCATTATAATTTAGTCCAGACCCCAAATAACTTTAATTTTTTAGGTGTAGATATGACACTCAAACTATCATCTTTGCCTCAAATTCAACTCCTTTTGACTAAGAAGGCATTTAAGAGATCTGTGATCTATAAAATTTTGACACGTCTCTCCATATAGATAATGCCTCCAAGTCTTAAGAGCAAATACCATAGCCGCTAATTCCAAATCATGAGTAGGATACTTTGACTCATGCAGCCTCAGTTGTCTCGAAGCATATGCCATAACCTTCCCATGTTGCATGAGAACACAACATAATCCTTTCCTAAAAGCATCACTATACACCACAATTTAACCATCACTATTAGGAAGAGTTAGTACTGGTGTAGAAGTTAAACATGTCTTAAGTTTCTCAAAACTCCTTTAACATTCTTCGGTCCATACAAACTTCACATTCCTTAACAATTTTTTTAATAGAGCTGCTATAGTCGAGAAATCTTGAATAAATCAACGATAATAACTAGCTAAACCTAAGAAAATCTTCACCTCTGTGGTATTAATTGGTTATTCCCATTTAACTACTACCTCAACTTTCTTAGGGTCCACATAAATGCCTTCTGTCGATATAACATGCCCTAAAAAAATAATCTGATCTAGCCAGAACTCACATTTATGCAATTTAGCAAATAGTTGCTTACTTCTCAAAGTTTACAATATTGTCCTCAAATGTTTTCATATTCTTCTTTACATCGAGAATATACCAGTATATCGTCTATGAATACAATCATAAATTTATTCAGATATTTCTAAAACACTCTATTCATGAGATCCATAAAGATATATGGTGCATTGGTTAACCCAAACGATATCACAAAAAACTCATAATGTCCATAGCGCATCCTAAAAGTCATCTTAGGTACATCTCTCTCTTTAATTTTCAGTTGATGATACCCAGACCTTAAGTCAATTTTTTAGAAAACCTTAGCTTATTGTAATTGATAAAAAAAGATTATCAATACAGGATAATATATACTTATTATGCACCGTAACTATAATCAACTGTCTATAATCTATACATAGCCTCATAGAACTATCCTTTTTCTTTACAAATAGCACATGTGCTCCCCAAGGTGATATATTATGCCTAATGAAACCTTTATATAATAACTCCTGCAATTGGATCTTCAATTTCTTTAACTCTATTAGAGCTATTCTATAAGGTGCTTGAGAAATAGGAGCTATACCAGGGATCACATTGATGGAGAATTCCATTTTTTTATCTCGAGGTAAACTTGGAAGATCTTTTGGAAAAAAATCTTCAAATTCACATAATATTAGAATATCTTTTAATTTAGGTCCTTTAGACTTAGTGTCAACCACATAAGCAAGATATGATTGACAACCTTTCCTTAGCATTTTTCTAGTAGTTATGGTTGATATCAAATAAGAGGGAAGAGTATGTCGTACCCCTTAAAAAGAAAATTTAGTTTCCCCAAGACACTTAAACTTTAATATCTTCTTAAAATAATCCACTACAGTATAATGGCAAGATAGCCAATCCATGCCTAAGATTGCATCTAAACCCTGAAGTTGTAAGGGTGCTAAATTTGTTAGCAGCTCATGTTCACCTATCTTAACTACACAATCTTTATACACTTTCTCACAAGACTTAGAGTTTCCTAAAGGGTTACTAACAATCATCATAGCATCTAAGGAATTAGGTTTTAAATTAGTATACAAAACAAAAAAGTGAGACACAAAAGAATATGTGGCTCCTGGGTCGAATAACACATAAGCATCTCGATCAAATATAGTTAACATACTGGTAATAATTTCTGGAGATGCTAATTCTTCATCTTGAGTCATTGTATAACCTCGAGCCTAAATTAAAGGTTGATTTGGTTAGGCACTCTGTCCTTATTGAGATGTTGTAGTAATAACACCACTCATACCAAAACTAGGGCTAGATTCAGTAATGACCTGTCTATTTGGTGAAAAATTTATACTACCACCCCGATTCCTAGGTGTTGTAGTTCCTTATATTAAACTGCCAAAGTGCACTAATGAAGGACAATCTCCCCATACTCAAAATAACCCAATGACCTCTTTTTAAATTCCCCTTCATAAAACTTGCCACAATTTAGGCATTACGGGTATGTATGTCTCCTCTGGTTATTTTATGGATAACTCCATGGGTTTGCTTCTGGGAACTTGTAAAGCTACCAACTGGCTACCTTACAGAACACTGACTCATCTAGGGTTGATTAGCTTGTTACCTAATGCTCATGTATGAACCTTGGCCGCTACCACTATAGCCTAATCTAGGTGTTAACGTGTTAACTCCTCTATTGGCTTATCTATCTTTATAACTTTAAGAGGAACTAGGGATAAACCTTTTAGTCTTTTATTCTTACTCTAACTCTTCTTTTCTTGCCTTCTCAAAAGTAAGTGTCTTTTGAACCAGTTCCCAAAAATTATTTCCTTCATACTAGGCTATTCTAGTTCGCATATAAGCTTGTAGTCCACTTCTAAACCTATCACATTTAATTTTCTCCAAAGGCATAATCTCATAAATAAAGTGATATAGATCCTTAAATCGATATGTATATTCTCTAACTGACAGATTACCTTGGGTCAACTTAAATAATGCCTCCTACTTGCTTTTCTTTAGCTACTCGTCCAATACTCTCTATAGAACTTTGTAACGAATATGTTCCATGTCAACCCTTCACCATATAGATGGTGAACTCTAGTCAATCAATCATCCGCTAAACCTTTTATAAACCCATGCACACTTTGAACTTTCTCAACCTCTATCTACCCTAAGATAAGAAAAGCTTTCTCTAACTTCTTTTGTTACTCATCACCTATTCAACTATCTATAGACCCCTCAAAATCATATGTACCTAATCTGCATGCATGATCTACTATCATTCAAAAATCACGGTACTGCTCCCGAGCAACCATAGCTGCTATAAAAGCTTGGCTTATAAAAGCTCCTATACCAACATCAGCCTAAAAAGAAAGTATTGGTTGCACTGGTTGTGGATCAGGTGGAACTAGTGGTGGATGAACTAGAGGTGTAGGAATGTTTGCTAATTCTCTGCAAGTATATGGAATCCATAAGTAGTAAATTCATATATTGTCCCACGGAGATTATGATCTATCCACCTACTAATTTCTCCCTAATTATTTAAGGTTACCAAATTGAATGAGTTATTAACTATGATTACTTAAACTAAAAATGAAAATAAAAACCCTAATTGTAAAATTATTTAACTAATATATAACCAACCATTAAGAAATTAATTCACCTCACACTCATTAGTTAATACCCCCTTTTTAATTCAATTATCCATATAAATTTTAAGTCATCTTATGTTGTAATTAACTCTTCTTAAAGCCAATTAACCTACTTTATAACCCTTAATTAAGATTATGTAACTGAATTCTCATTATAATTACAAACCCTAATTAACAAATCATAAGTTTTATTTGCAACTCCTAAGGAATTTAATTAATTCAATTTATCTATAATATTAAATCAACTCAACTTATATTTATAGTTCAATCAAAATTATCATCTCTCAATACATAGTCTCAATTAGAATCATGTTAATGTTAATCAGGCACAAACATGCAATAAGCTCAATAAACATAATTTACATGAATAAAAAATTTATTAAAAAGGGAAAATTAAACTAATTCATGTTCAGATCCTTAATCCCTAATGAATAAAAACCTAGCCTCATATACTTAAATTAAACTCTAAAGACAAATAAAAAGAATCTATCACCAATTACAAGAAATTAAAAAGAAGAAAATAAATTCAATCTCTTGAAACTTTCAAATCTTCAATCCAAAAGATTAGTGGGAGTAAGTTTATATTTTTTATTTTATATGTTAATGATATCTTACTTGCTGCTAATAATTTAAGTATAATGCATGAGACTAAAGAATTTCTTGTAAAGAACTTTAAAATGAAAGATATGAGAGAGACATCCTATGCAATTGGATTAGAAATTTTTCATAATGGATCACATAGATGGTTAGGATTGTCTCATAAAACCTATATCGAAAAAGTTTTTAAGAAATTCAATATGAATAATGTTTACTTGGGGTTGTTCCTATATAGAAAGCAGACAAATTTAGTCTTATGCAATGTTCAAAAAATGATATGAAACTTAAAGAGATGGAATCAATTCCATATGCTTCTGTTGTTGGAAGATTGATGTACTTGCAAACATATACTAGACCTGACATCAGTTTTATGGTTGGAATGTTGGCCAATTATTAAAGAAATTATAGAATTGATCATTGGAAAGCTGCAAAGAAATTATTGAGGTACCTGTAATGAATAAAGGACTATATGCTTATATATAAGAGATCCAATAAATTATAAGTAATTGCATATTTAAATTTAGATTTTATTGGATGTTTTTATAGTAGAAAGTCCACAAATGATTATATATTTCTAATAATGAAAGCAGTAGTATAGTGAAAAGGTGGAAAACAAACCGTCATTACTTTATCCATTATGGAAGAAAAATTTATGGCATTTTTAGAAGCTATAATTCATGCATTAAGGATGCAGAATTTTATTTCAGGACTTGAGGTTGTCAACACCATTACCAAATCACTGAAAGTTTATGTGATAATTCTATAGTAGTGCTCTTCTCTAAAATAACAAATACTCAAAAAGTACCAAACTTATGAAATTAAAGTATTTTATTATTAAAGAGAAGATTCATAAATAAAAAAGGTCTGTTCAGTATGTCAGTACTGAACTTATAATTGTAGATCATTTAATGCAAGGCCCAAAATTAATTAAGGAATATGTTCTAAGGATGGGCCTTGGTTGTAATGATGATAAGGACGATTGATTATGTAATGACACTCTTAGCTCTATTATATATTTCTGATATGCATTATGGATTTCCTATTTCTTATGTTTGTGTACACATGATTGATTCAAAGTCAAACAGGAAAGTCATTATTTAACATTATCGTGGACCATTATAAAATTATGTTTTATATGTTTTTAATTATGGATATGATATGATATGTTGAGTTATAAGTATTATAGTATAGGGAAGGGAGTGTTCGATGAAATAGGACATAATCGTCATAACTCACACTTAATAATTTTTCATATTATATGTTCATGATGGAATCATAAGAAATTAATTATTATGAACACAATAAACATGATATTAATTTTAATCAGACCAAGTAGGAGAATGTTAGAAAATAGCCTATTAAGTGTGGACTAATTAAAATTAAATAAAGGTCAAATCCTAATTGGATTTAGATTATATAAATTAATCTTGTCTATTAATTTTAGAATTATGTGATGGACATACCAAATTTAAAAAGGATGAATATATAAGTGTAAATTAGTCCTCTCTCTCCTATAACAACACAACCGTAATTCCATCTCAAGGTTGTGATAAAGAATTAAGGGACAAGAGAGAGAAACTAATTTTTGTATCAACGGCTGCAATTATGGATTCTTACGCGAAATCAAGTAAGTATTCTATCTTAATTTATTTTGTTGTATCATGAAAATATTCCATTTTCAAGATCCTTAGAGTTTATGTTTATGTTTATGATGTCTTGCTACAATGAAAAACTAACAAGTTTTCCTTAGAGTTGTAATCTAGTTTGAGGCTTTTGTTATTTCATTTTAAGTCACTACAACTAATGTTTCAGACATCAGAGTTTATTATATGATGCACCCAATGTTGTAGGAGGATCATTAGTTGTTAAATTTTTATGCCTTATTCTTTGTGATTTCTATGTTTTTTTATCTCAGTTTGGGTGCTAGATTTTTGTTTTCTGTTTTATTGGTTTATTGGTTTTGTTCATTGATTGGAGGTTATTGTGTTTTTTTTACGGTTTCCAAGCTATAATTATTGTCTCTCTGAGTTTTGAGCTTAGTCTGGATTGCTTTCCTCTCAGCTTCTAATGTTTTTATGACTCTGTTTCCTAATTTTGTTGTGAATTGCATGTTGTGATGGTTTGTTAGTCTAGTTTATTGTATCAGTGGTTGTTCGATTATTCATTTGATTTGATGTTGGATCTTTATTATGCTATTCAATATTCTGATGTTATTTCTCTGCCTTGCTATGGCATTTTGGTGGCATCCTATTCAGCTTTCTAAGACTTTCATGTAGGGAATAACCTTCATTTGGCCTTAGCACTCTTCAAAGTTATTAGCATATGGTCATCAAAAGTAAAGAGAATAGGCTACGTTTAAGTTTAGTTTGTATGTTTAATTAGATGGTTATCTCAGTCGATTGATGTTATGATTATGGGGCATTTGGGGTATATTCCTTTAGGTGGTTTTCTAATAGGTTTAGTTTCTTTCAGTATGGTTGTTGTTGCTTGTTCTTTTGTATCTTGTGTTTTTCTGACTCTTTTTTACTAAGTTTAGGAAAGGATTTTTTCATCACTTGAAATTTTTTATCGTAGTGGTTTTTCTCTTCAATGTTTAATAAAATAAATTAAATATTTGCTGGTTAAAGAAAAACTTTAGACAATTTAATGTTAGTGATGTGCCCTAGGCCTAGAGTATTATGGCCATATTGTGACTTTGTCTATTTTTCATTATTATAATAAAGAGACATTTTATTATATTGACTATATTGAATTCCATGAATATTTAACTCTATTTAAGATCATCAAGTGTGTGACTTGATAGTAGAACTCTTAAATGGTAAATGAGTTATATTCTAAATCATCCCCAGTCGGTCATTATTATAGGAGAATAATGAATAAAGACTCGTATGAGGTTGACTGATGATAATGTTTTACTGATTATATATGTGAGATACAAAGTCAAGTAATAGGTACATAGGATGTACTGGATTGACCCACTATGAGAATACTACATGGATAATTATCATAAGCTATTCTCATTACAATGATGTTATAGTAATCCTCAAACCTGAGATCATCATAGAGTCCTGTATGATGAGTTTTATATTTTGACACATTCTAATGTTATCTTTAACAGGATGATATAATAGATTGTGATTGGATATAAAATGAATCATATGAGGAGTGTGAGTGATCAAGAAGGAATTTGTTCCTCACTAATCATGAGGAGGATATCTATGGGCCCCTCGATAAATTAGACCGAATATAAATGCATGGCCATGCTTGAAATCGGTTGATAAGGAGTTATCAATTTAGTCTAATTGAGATCAAGAAATAATTGAATAATTAAGGATGACATAAACCATACCTTATTTTCAATCTAAGATATCGTGTACAAAAGGACTGTAGCATTGTTATTAAATAGGTTGTGTCGGATTACTAACCTTCACATGTCTTGGGTAGTTATAATGTCTTGCTAAAGGCCACTTATGACTTATGGGCTACCAATTGGATTGAAGGCACATTGCCAACGTTATGTGAACCTACAGGGTCACACACATAGAATAGACCCAAAATGAATATTGGGCTTATTAGCCCAATTGGATAATTATCTCTCTTATGTGTAAATGGTTAAAAGTTATTTATGGTAAAAGTTATCATAATTAAATTTTAAAAAGGAAAATTTATTTATACATATATATCTAAAATAGTTTTAAGATATATATATATATAAATATAAATAAAGAATAATGATAAAAACCAAAAAGAGTTTTGGTACTTATGAAATACTAAATCCTAGGAGATATATATATGGATATATCATTTAGGAGTTGAGTAGAAGAGAGTTCTCTGCACATCTATCATTCACAAAAATATACGTTCCTTTAGAGAAAGAAACACAGAGAGAAAATTGAGAGGAAAGGTGCTAGCACACCAACATCATTTTGGGGTGTTCTGTTCGTGTGGGTACCGGTAGAGGACATTGCTCTTTGGCTACGTCTATATTGCGATATAAGATAACAAAAGGCTCAAGGTAGAGTGTCGCTTGAGTGAACCTCCTCTCTTCCTTCCTACAATCTTGCCTTTGATTTTATCTTGGTAAGATTCTACACTCGATATATATTGATTTAATCTGAACTACTTGGATCTTGGTGGGGGTTCTTAAGGTCAAAAGTTTTAATTTTTCACTGCGTGTATGTGACCCGGAACCCAACATTTAAAATATCACTTGAGTATTATTTTTTCTTATTAGAATTGATAGATATCTGGCAAAATCCAACCCATGCCATTACAAAGTTTATCTTTAATGTTTTTAGAATTTGAAACTGTATTGCACGATAATGACTTTGCTAGTCCTAAAAGTATGGTGTATTTTATAACTTAGTTCTAAAAGTGAAGTTGTTAGCAATTGAGTTCTATAAAAATTTAAAATTCTCATTGTTAGTCTTAGTTCATTAACTCTAACAAAATGTACTGATATAGTGCACACATCCCATTTTTCTTCATGCATCAGCTTCCATGTCACCCCATTTTTTTACCATATCAGTTTTTTTCCACATTGTAAGTGCAAATAATATGAATTGAGAAAAGGTTTTTTGTTATTATTGAATAGTTGGTGTATATGAGATATTTATACTAGTTAAATACAACAAAATAAATACTAAAGATAAAAGATACAAGCTAATTCAAAATTTAAACTAATAAATGAAAATCCTATCAATATGTTATAATGAAAATCCTATCTAGTTATTACAATAAATACAATAGATATTAATATGGTTAATAGCCCCCCTCAAGCTATAGCACACAACAATAATCTTAATTTATCTTTTAAGTGACCAAAATGGGGAGTGTGCAATAGCTTGGTAAAAATATATGCTACATTGTCTCTTGTAGAAATAAATTGTACATCCAATTATCTGGAAGTAACCTATTCTCGTACAAAATGAAAATCAACCTCAATGTGTTTAGTTCTTGCATGAAAGATGGGGTTGGTTATGTGATATATTACACCAATGTTGTCACACCATAGAATAGGCCGAAGTAAAGAAGTGACTTGTAGTTCTTTTAATAAAGATTGAATCCATAATAATTCAACTGTAGCATTTGGCAATAGCCTTATATTCACCATCAGTAGATGATCAGGCAATAGTTTGTTATTTCTTAACCATCTAAGAGATAAGAGAATTGCCAAAATAAATTTCATACCCATTAGTAGATCGATGTTCATCTAGACACCCTCCCTAATCGATATTAGTAAAATAATGAAGATGAAGATTAGAATCTTTAGAGAGAAACAAACCATTATAAGTTAAGGCTTTAAGATAGCAAAGTACACATTTTACTGCTTTCCAATATTCATCAGTCAAGCAGTGCATGAATTGACATAACTTATTGATAGCAAAAGCTATATCAGAACGTGTTGTAGTGACATATTGTAAGGTACCTACAATGTTGTGATACTCATCACCATTTGAAAGGAGATTACCCGATTCCTTAAAGAGAGAAATGACTGCCATAGGCGTAGAACAAGGATTTGCATTATCCATACTAGTTTTGAATAATAAATCAGCAATATATTTCTTTTGACAAAGCAATAATCCATTGGATAAATGATCAACTTCAATGCTAAGAAAATAATGAAGTAGGCCCATGTCCTTAATAAGAAATTCAGCTTGCAATTTGGTAATGATTGCATTAATAAGTGAATCACTTGAACCTATTAAGATCAAATCATCAACTAAAGCAAAAATAACTGATTAGCACCTTGAGTGTAGATAAATAATGATGTATCAGCTTTAGATGATATAAATCTAATGGATTGAAAGAAGAAGTTTAGTCAGTGAAACTAAGCTCGAGGAGCTTGTTTTAGACCATATAGAGATTATTTAAGGTGACACACATAGGAAGAGTGATCATTATCAATAAAGCTCTGAGATTATTCCATATACATTTCATCTTGAAGATGACCATGTAAAAAGGTATTAGAGATATCCAATTTGTCGGGTCGTACCCGAATAACTAATATTATTTTCAGTTAGGACTAAATTGTAAAGGAAATAAGTTTAAAATAAGGACTTGATTGAAAAATTATAAGTTGGGGGACTAAAGTGTAATTTAGCTTAAACCGCCATTGAAGCAGATAAAAAAACATAAAGTAGACACTGCTAGAAGGAAAGAAAAAGGAAAATAAATCTATATTTCTATGAGTGGACATCCAATCTTCAATTCTTTTATTATTATACTTGTTTTAGAATGATTTTGATTGATTTTGGATTGAAAAATTTCATTTCTGTTGAAATTTAAAAATTCAAATGTTATAGGTGCGATTCAGGCGGTGCCGCCTTTGTGCATTAAGATGGTGCCTCACTCCATTGAAGCCCTAGAGGCGATGCCTTAGTTGTATAAAGGTGACGCCTCTTAAGCCAAAAGGTGGTGCCTCAATGATTCAGAGTGAAAAGGCAATGCCTCAGTAAGTGTAGGGGCGGCACCTCTGTTCAAAATTTGAGTGTTAGTGATTCAAGAAGTGATTTATGATACTCCTATTTAACTATTAACTCTAATATATATATTGTGATAACTATATTGCATTTTATTTGACTGAAACACACAATTTACATTAGAAATATAATTATTTTATGAATGAACAATTATATCAAAAAGGAAAGGTTGTAGTAAGACCATATCAGGGATACGGCAGGGTTCGGTAAGATGTAAGATTGTGTTCAGGACACAACAACTCACGAGAGATTATTATTTCCTGAACCTGGGGTACAGAGAGTATTGACGGATATGAGTATGTGACTTATGATTACTATCTTTGGGACAACACTCAAGATTTATAAAAGCCTTTGGGGATAATCCGAGTGGTTTTCTATATCGGTATGCATACCTGACTTGAACCTTCCATGTACTAATTGGTACCTACCACATTGATAGCAACCTGACCTGAAGATGATTAACTTAAAAGTTACAATTTATTTATTGTGCTGATAAATTTATATGAGATCTTTGTTTTACTAGTAAATTGTGTTGGAGTGTTACTAAATGGAACCAATAAATTAAATTGTTATTTATAATGACTTGGGTCAAAAGAGATTATTTAATAAAACTCAATTTATGATTATTCCTTCTATTACTTATTTTACACTCTATTATTCTCTTTTGGAAGTTGCATAGTACTCAGTCTATCCACTGGTATTTTCTTGTGAAAATACTTACCACTCTTTTGTTATAAAACTTTTTCCTTCCAGCATAATTTAGTCGTGTAAGTTAGTGTTCCATTGGATGGCTCAGACCTATGATATACATGGAGCGGAGACCGAGATCTTATACTTCATCCGATATGACACGGATGTCGATCTATCTTTTAGAGTATCTATGGAGCTGATAGCTATAGGCTACCGCATACACACAGAGAGAGTCGACTTTTAGGATGGATGTCTGACGATGGTCATGATCATTCATGAGATCACTCTAGGCATTCAGGTCTTCTTGACCTGGATGTAGTCACCACCCGACACTATAGTTTCTTTCTTTTTGCTTAGATAGGATGTGATAGAGAGTAACTGTACTTTTGAGTATAGATATAGTAGTACTCTCTAGGGCTTGTTAGGCCACCTTTCTGGGGTTAATGGGTTATGCCCTTCTTTTTGGTTTATTATTTTGTATATTTTTGGATAGCCCCTTTTCCCCTTGTTTCCTTATCTGTAGAACAATATCTATTTATATATATATTTATGTACATATTTCTGTATCATTAGGGTCTATTTGATTTTTATTAACCATTATATATTCTTGGATGGGTAGTATTTTATTTTATGAACTTATCAGATAAGTTTACTTAATCCTTGCCATCTATTACATACTGTGGTTGGATGATAAAATGATTAAATAATTATAACACGTTGATGGTATAGTAATGATGTTAGAGTATTTTTGATTTACAAGTGATGCCTCTTCACGTCGATGCCTCGGGCAGAACAGTTAAGGTGTTGGCATTGTCTGACAGGGTATCGGTGGCAAGGGGTGTCATAATTTTTAGTATCAGAGCCTAGGTTTAAAAGTTTAGATTGTGAAAATAGGGTTTTGATGGACTTGATAGGTTTGAAAGCCTAAAGTTTAAAATCCAGATTAGGTAATTCAATAAGAACTTAAGAAAAATGCATGTGTTGAATGAATGAAGATTAGTAATATGATATTTAATGATCTGAATTACTAAAATGAATTGATTTTGGAATTGCAGGAAGTTAAGAGATGGCAAGAACTAGAGGAGGTGGATTAAGTGTACGGGATAGACCTAGAGGTAGGCCAAGAGGTGGAGGTATGGGGTCGAGGTATGCAGGCTGGTGAGATTAATTTGATAGAACGAGCTGAGAGTGTTAGTAGGGGTATAAGCTTATCATGAGGACATTCCCCATCAGAAGCCTCTATTAGAAACAGGGGAGATGATGTGCGAGGAGTTGGTGTAAGAAACAAACAGGGCAGTTCGATGCTTGGTGCTTTGGTACTAAATTTCAACGTGCTAAGAAGAGTACGTAATGGACAGCCACCACCCACCGCCAGTGCAAAGAAATGTAATCAACAACCCAGTGCCACCAGTGATGCATATGGATGCTATGGAATTGGCACGTACTATGGCTATAATGATGGCTATAATGATGGCTGAGAGGGATAGAGAGAAGTATAAGAGACCTGGAGATGTAATCGAGCATGCAAAGAAATGCAGAGCATATAATTTCTACGGTACTTTGGAACAAGGCCAGGCTGATAAGTGGATCAAGACTATTGAAAAAGCTTTCACGACATTCCAGCTCAACAATGAAAAAAGGATAAGCAATGTTTATAGCTTAATGTTTGATAAAGCATATGACTGGTTGACTTGGGTTTAAAACTTGTATAGTGAAGCTCTGACTTAGCAAGTATTCCAGGAAGAATTTTATAGGGAATACTTGATTGACAATTATCAAAAAGAGAAATTAGTTGCGTTTATTAATTTGGTGCAAGGATCCATGATGGTTAAAGAATATGTTGATAAGTTCGAGGACCTGTACAAGTATGCCAACGATATCTATCCTACGGAGGAAAGAAAGAGTGAAAAATTTTGAGAAGGGTTGCACATATCCTTGAGAGGAAAATTGAACTTATACGTTGGGACTACATTTAGAGGCTGGGTGGAGAAAATAATGGAGTAGGAAAAGCTGGATAAAGAATTTGAGGCTTCGATCCAAACTAGGCATAACCAGCAATCCAAACAGTCACGGCAACCCTGAAGAAGAAATGAAGAGAGGAGATCAAGGTTTTCTCCATACTCTAGAGGTAATGTGAGGTCGAGAGGTGGAAACAAACCTTAAAAAAGTGAAGCCTCAGTAAGATAGCCAATAAGACCATCGAGACAGATGGGCGTAAGAGGTAGAATATAAGGTAGGAATGCATTACCTTGGTGCAATGCGTGTAAAAAGAATCATATAGGAAGATGTAACCAAGGAGAGATCATATACTATCGATGCAATAAAGTTGGGCATTATGTAAGAAATTGCATAAAGGCATATCTAGGAGAAGCATCAGTACAAGAATCTCACGTTCCTCATCAGGAAAAATGTAGGAGGATGACTAGGGCAGGAAGACCTGCGGTTTTTCCTAGGGAGAGGGTTGGTGCAATAGAGCCTCCTAAGAACCACCTAGAAGAAATAAGTGCAGCAGCCAATGGTGTACAGCAAGCTAAAATATATATAGTTATTGAGAAGAAAGTGAAGAAGTCACCGAATGTGATAATGGGCAAAGCTCATATTAACGGTAAGTTAGCACACATTTTGATTGATCCAGGTGCTACCTTTTTGTTCATATCATCAGCTTTTGTGATGCATGATAACCTTAAGATGAATTATTTAAATGAACCTATAATTGTGAGTATACTTATAAGAATGAATGTAGTTTGTAAGAATGTATATAGAGATGTTTTGGTGAAGATTAATGGGGGCAAGATGAAATGGATTTTTATACCCCTATTTCTTAGTGAGTTTGATGCCATATTTGGGATGGATGGATTGAGTTATTACTGAGCCAATGTAAACTATTATACTAGGTATGTAGAATTTGAGAAGGAAAATAGAGGAAAGATAATGTTTGTTGGAGAGGATAGGAAGACTTCTGTTAAGATCATTTCAGTGATGAAAGTTATGAAATATCTTAGAAAAGGGTATGAAGCATACTTGTCTTCTATGGTAGAGGTTAGGAAGAAAGGTTCAAAGTTGAAAGAACTATCAGTGGTATATGAATTTGAGGATGTATTTCCAAAGGATTTACCAAGATTGCCACCTAAGAGAGAAATAGAATTTGACATTGAATTAGTACCCAGGACTGCCCCTATATCATAAGCACTGTATAGGAAGGCTACGGCAGAATTAAAAGAGTTGAAGGTGCAATTACAGGAATTGTTGGATAAAGGATTTATCCGACCAAGTTTCTCTCTATGGGGTACACCTGTGTTATTTATTACGAAGAAAGATGGATCTTTTTAACTCTGTATAGATTATAGACAGTTGAATAAGATCATAACCCAGAATAAATATCCTTTACCTAGAATAGAAGATTTATTTGACCAACTGCAAGGAGCAAAGGTATTTTCAAAGATAGATTTATGATTTGGATATCATTAATTGAGGATTAAGGAGTTAAACGTACCTAAAACTACTTTTAGGATAGGGTACGGTCATTATGAATTTTTAGTGCTACTATTTGGGTTAACTAATACTCCAGTTGCATTTATGGATTTGATGAATCGAGTGTTCAAACCCTATTTAGATAGATTTGTAATTGTATTTAGTGATGATATTTTGGTGTATTCGAAATCAAAAGAAGAACATAAGGAGCATTTGAGGACGATATTAAAATTTGAGAACAAAGCAATTATATGCAAAGTTTAGTAAATGTGAGTTTTGGTTGGAAAAGGTTATATTTCTTAGACATGTGATCTTTGTCGAGGGGGTATATGTAGACCCTAGTAAGATTGCAGCGATTGTAAACTGGGAGCCACCAAGAAATGTAATAGAAATGTAAGGCTTTTTAGGTTTGGCAGGTTATTATCGAATGTTTGTACAGGATTTCTCAATCATTGCATCACCATTGACGAAATTATTGAGAAAGAATGTAAAATTTGAATGGAATTTAAATTGTCAACAAAGCTTTGAAACCTTAAAGGAGAAATTAGTCACTGCGCCAGTATTAACATTTCTAGTGGAATGAGGTCATTATATGGTATATAGTGACACTTCGAAGTAAGGGCTTAGTTATGTATTAATGCAAAATGGAAAGGTTGTAGCGTATGCATTAAGACAATTAAAGCCATATGAGCAAAATTACCCCACACATGATTTGAAGTTAGCAGCAGTAGTATTTCCGTTGAATATGTGGAGACATTATCTGTACGGAGTTACCTATCAAATTTTTAACAATCATAAGAGCTTAAAATATGTTTTAACTCAAAAGGAGTTAGATTTGAGACAGAGACTTTAGGTGGAGTTATTAAAAGATTACAATTGCACGATAGAAGATCACCTAAGGAAGGCTAATATAGTTGTAAATGCTTTAAGCTGGAAGTCGAATGGGAGTCTGTATTATATCTGCACGATTAAAATGCCACTATTGATTGAACTGAGGAAGCTAAATTCTAAGATTGAGATAGATACATCTAGTAGAGTGTTGGCTACTTTAAGAGTAACGTCGATCTTAAAAGAAAGAATTATGGTAGCGCAGTAAGTAGATGAAGAAACAAAGAGGCTGAATGAAGATGCGAAGTGTGGGAAGGTGAAAGAGTTAAGTTGTGGCGAAGAAAGAATCTTGAAGTTTGAAAATAGATTATATATGCCAAACATTAATGAGTTAAGATGAGAAATAATAGAAAAAGCACATTATTCAGCGTATGTTGTGCATCCAGAAAGTATGAAGATATATAGGGCGTTGAAAGAAAATTTTTAGTGGAAAGGGATGAAGAGTGACGTAGCAGAATTTATATCTAAATGTTTGACCTGTCAGTAGGTGAAGGTAAAACATAAACATCTTACTGGATTATTACAGTCCTTACCAATTCCTAAATGAAAATGGGAACATATCACAATGGATTTTGTGATAGGATTGTCGAACCCAGTAAGGAAGTGATACTGTATGGGTAATCATTGATCGTTTGATAAAATCAGCACACTTTTTACCTGTCAAGGTCAGTTACAACTTGAATAAGTTGGTAGAGCTATATGTGAAAAAGATCGTGAGATTGTATGGAGCACCAGTGTCGATCATATTATATCATAATCCAAGATTTACATCACAATTTTAGCCAAGTCTGTAGGAAGCATTAGGTACTAAACTAAGGTTTAGTACAACTTTTCACCCTCAAATGAATGGCCAATCTAAATGCACTATCCAGATATTAGAGGATATGCTGAGAGCTAGTGCGTTAGATTTTGGAGGTAATTGGGATAAGTAAGCACTATTGATGCAATTTGCTTATAACAATAGCCACCAAAGTAGTATTGGTATGGCTCCATTTAAAACATTATATGGAAGAAAGTGTAGAACTCCAATATGCTAGGAAGAAGTTGGAGAAAGGCAACTATTAGGTCTAGAGTTGGTACAAATGACTACAGAAAACCTTAATACAATTCAAGCGAATTTGAAAGCGGCCTAAGATAAACAAAGAAGCTACGCCAATTTAAAACAAACGGATATCGAATATAGCGTAGGCGAAAAAGTATTTTTAAAGATATCACCTCAGAAAGACGAGTTGAGATTTGGTAAGCATGACAAGTTAAGCCTGAGGTATATTAGACCATATGAAGTGATTGAACGAGTTAGACCGGTAGCTTATCTGCTATCCTTACCCGCTATTTTATTTAGAATTCATTGCATTTTCCATGTGTCGATGCTAAGAAGGTATAGAAGTGATCCTTCGCATATACTATGTGAACAACCGGTAGAATTGAAAGAAAATCTGAGTTATGAAGAAGAACTGGTATCAATTATAGTTAAAGATAAAAAAAGTATTGCAAAATAAAGTTGTTCCTTTAGTTAAAGTGCTATTTGGAATCACACCTAGGAAGAAGCAATATAGAAGCGAGAGGATGATATGAGACACCGATACCCATAACTATTTTTTTAAGTGCTGAGTAAATTATGGTTTAGTACTCCTCAAATTTCAAGGATAAAATTTTCTTAGTAGGGGAGAATTATCGTGTCCGTACCTAAATAACTAATATTATTTTGGGTTAGGATTAAATTGTAAAGGAAATAAGTTTGAAATAAGGACTTGATTGAAAAATTACAAGTTAGGGGACTAAAGTATAATTTGGCTTAAACCGCCATTGAAGCTGATAAAAAAATAAAAGAAAATATGAAGTAGACACTGCTGGAAGGAAAGAAAGAGGAAAAGAAATCTGCATTTCTATGAGTGGACATCCTATCTTTAGTTCTTTTATCATTATACTTGTTTTAGAATGGTTTGGACTGATTTTAAATTGAAAATTTCTATTTCTATTGAAATTTAAAAATTCAAACGTTACAAGTGCGATTCAGGCAGCACGTGATTATATAAAGGCGGCGCCTCTGTGCATTAAGGTGGCACCGCAGTCCATTGAGGCCCCAGAGGTGACGCCTTAGCGGTATAAAGGCGACGCCTTAGCGGTGCCTCAGTGATTCAGAGGTGAAAAAGCAATGCCTTAACAAGTGCAAAGGCGGCACCTCTATTCAAAATTTAAGTGTCAGTGATTCAAAAAGTGATTTTATGATACTCTTATTTAACTGTTAACTCTAATATATATATTGTAATAATTATATTACGTTTTATTTGACTAAAACATACAATTTACATTAGAAATGTGATTATTTTATGAATGAATGAATATATTAAAAAGGAAAGGTTGCAGTAAGACTGTATCTGGGATATGACAGGGTTCAGTAAGATGCAAGACTGTGTTCAGGACACAGCAACTCACGAGAGATTATTATTTCCTATACCTGGGGTATAGAGAGTATTGACGGATATGAGTATGTGACTTATGAGTACTGTCTTTGGGACAGCACTCGAGATTTATAAAATCCTTTGGGGCTAATTCGAGTGGTTTTCTATATTAATATGCATACCTGACTTGAACCTTCAATGTGCTGATTGGTACCCACCTTATTAATAGCAACGTGACCTGAAGATGATTAACTTAAAAGTTACAATTTATTTATTGTACTGATAAATTTATTTGAGATTTTTATTTTACTAGTAAATTGTGTTGGATTGTTACCAAATGGAACCTTTGAATTAAATTATTATTTATTATGACTTAGGTCAAAAGAGATTATTTAATAAAGGTCGATTTATGATTATTCCTTCTATTGCTTATTTCATACTCTATTATTCTTTTATGGAAGTTACGTAGTACTGAGTCTACCCATTGGGTATTTTCTTGTGAAATTACTCACCACTCCATTGTTTTAAAACTTTTTCCTTCCAGCATAAGTTAGTCATGTAAATAGTGTATATATGGCATTCCATTGGATGGCTCAAACCTATGATGTATATGGAGCAGAGATTGAGATCCTATACTTCATCCGACATGACGTGAATGTCGATCTATCTTTTAGAGTATTTATGGAGCCAATATTTATAGGCTACTACGCACACATAAAGAGAGTCCACTTTCAGGATGGATGTCTGATGGTGATCACGGTCGTTTATGAGACCACTCTAGGAATTTGAGTCTCCTTGACCTAGATGTAGTCAACACCCAACACTATAGTTTCTTTCTTTTTGCTTAGATGGGATGTGATAGAGAGTAACTGTACTTTTGAGTGTAGATATAGTAGTACTCTTTAGGGCTTGTTAGGCGACCTTTCTAGAGTTAATGGGTTATGCCCTTCTTTTTAGTGCATTATTTATATATTTTTAGATAGCCCTTTTTCCCCTTGTTTCCCCATTTGTAGAACAGTATCTATTTATGTATATATTTATGTACATATTTCTATATCATTGGGGTCTATTTGATTTTTGTTAACCATTATATGTTTTTGGATGGGTAGTATTTTGTTTTATGAACTTATCAATTGAGTTTACTTAATCCTTTCCATCTATTACATATTATGGTTGGACGATAAAATGATCAAATGATTATAACACATTAATGGTATAGTGATGATGTTAGAGTATTTTCAATTTAGAAGTGACGCCTCTTCACATCGGTGCCTCGGGCAGAACAGTTGAAGTGTTGGCACTGTCTGACAAGGTATCGGTGGGAAGGGGTGTCACACAATTGCTTCATAGACCAGCCTTTAGAAATGGCTACGCTAAAAACAATTCAAATTATAGTTTCTTTTACCACCAGACTAAATGTTTCATGGAAGTCTACACCAGACTATTGATTAAACCCCTTAACTACAAGTCGGGCTTTATATTACTCAATTATGCCACCAGCTGACTTCTTTAAATGAAACACTCACTTGTTGCCAAAAATATTTTTAGCAAATAGGCGAAGGACCAAATCCCAAGTGTTATTGGCAAGGAGAGCATTAATCTCATCTTTCATTACAATCTGACATTGTTTATATTGTTTAGCTTGAGTATAAATGGTGTGTTCAATGGTTAAATAATCATGGTTGGAATGTTCAGTTTGAGCAAAGTTGGCTTGATGTTTGTTTATAGTGGTTGGGCAAAGAATTTCATAGGATGTGTCCGTGCTGGTAGTGGGAATGGTGGGGTGAGACGTTAGGAGTTGAAAGAAGTAAGGTCAACAATTAATTCAAATTAGGATGGGATGATGGATTTGAATTTGAATTCATGGAATAAGATAAGGAGGTAGGAGAGAGAGAAAGAGATGAATTTGAATGACATAAAAAGGTAGGAGAGAGAGAAGGAGATAAGGATAAATTTGAATAGGATAAGAAGGTAGGAGAGGGAAAAGGAGATGAGGATGAATTTGAATAAGGAATTTGACTGGAATGAGGAGATGATGACTTACCTGGTGTAAGAGTCGGTGTAGAGACTATATAATTTAAAATTTGAAGCCAAGGATAAACACATGAGTTATTTGATGTTGATTATTATGGTTTGAATGATTAGAGTTAAAATGTTTAGGCAAGGAATCTTGAGCAGTTGAGTTTGGTAGATGGGAGGGCTTATAGGCAACATTTGCAAGAGGTGCTTCTTAGGTGGATTTAAGAAAAATTTTATGAGCTAAGAGTTACCCATGTAATTCATGAAAAGAGACTGGTTCAGGTCAAACATTTAGTGCAGTGATAATTGCATCATAATCTTGTCCAATATTCCTATACGTTATAGCATTAAATTCAGTCGGTAAGAGAGCCCTTCCTGCAGCTACTAGTTCATCAGCTAGTGCTTTAGCAGGTTGAAGATATTGAGAAATACTCATATCATTCTTCTTAAGTTCTTGCAATTCAATATGAAGTTACAATTGATGGTTCTAAGATACAGAACCAAATGCATTTGCTAATGCATTCCAAGCCTTGAAGGAGGAGTCAAGTCCAATGACACAAAGAAAAACTTTTTCAGAAAGAGATGAAAGTATCCAAGAAAGAAGTAATTGATCTTTCTGAAACCGGCTAATGTATGTTGGATTTGGTATATTTTGTATTGGCTCGGTTGATGAGTGAATGGTTTTTGGTCGTGGCTAGGTTGTACCATTTACAAATTACATCATATTTTGACAATTAAGTAAAGGAAGAAATTGTGTCTTCTAGGTTAGATAATTTCGGGATGATAGCTTAATAGAAAAACTTTGATTTATAGTAGTGGCTATTAGAGGTGTTGAATTAATTGTTGTTGTATCCAATCTAGCACAAACAATAAAATTTATAGTTTTAAAGTAGAGAATCGGATTAAAAAAAAATGGAAACACAATTAGATAACAAAATTGAAAACACAATAACTACTACTTCACACACTTGCAACACTTTCATTCCTTTAGGGATTTTGACTGGATAATAATCGACAAATACTTCAATCGCATCATCAGGTTTAGAGAAGTGCACGTGTGCACCACCGACTAATGTTCTCAAAGGAAGATTTGGCGTAGGTTCAGGCGTAGTAGTTGTAGCAGCAGTGGAAGATTCAACTGATTGGAATTGGGGTTTAGTGACGATGGAATGTAGGATTCATCCATTGATTTTAAAAATTGAGGGTTTCATTTTTTGTTTTTAGGATTTTGCAAAGTAAAAATTGGATAAGAAGAAGAAGAAGAAAAAGAAAAAGAAGAAGAGTGTGTTGAGTTCGGAGTTATGTGATCTCAGATTTTAACTCGCTCAAAATTGGGGATTTAGGATTTGGAAAAGAAGAAGAAGAAGAAGAAGAACAAAAATGAGGTATTTTCTTTTGATATTTATAAAAAAAAAATAGTAATTCAAGTTTTAAGATTGAAGAAATATGATAAAGTAAAATAATTTGATTTATAATAAGTATGGTGAATTTACAAATTAAATATTTGTAAAGAAAGGAAGGGTGACGTGAAAGTTGAGGTGTGAGAAAAATAGGATGTATATACCATGTCAGCATATTTTATTAGAGTTAACAGACTAGGACTAATGGTGAGAATTTTAAATTTTTATAGAATTCAATTGTTAACAAATTCACTTTTAGAACTAAATTATGAACCCTATCTTTATAAAATTGATCTGCAATAGGTTGTTTGGTTTAACAAAGCTCACTCCATCCCATTGTTTCATATATAGATGACTAAAGAAAATTTTTTTGAATAAATTTATGTGTAAAAATATTCATCAAGTTATTAAGATATCTTACGAAAAAATTCCAATATATTAGTAAAATTTGTATTTTGTCTTATATATATGTATTGCAGTATTGTTATTTCTTTAAGTATTATTGGTATGCGTTTCTGGAATTTTTGTTTTGATAAAGTGAAAAAGGAATATTTTTTTGCTCGAAATTTTATCTTTCTGATCAGGTATGTGTGTGTATACATACATATAAAAAGAGAAAATGGAATTAAATAGCCCAGTAGTCTTATTCGTAAACCATGGATGCTATATTCTGAATTCTAACGGTTTCAATATATATATATATATATATATATATATAGAAGGAGCGAACAGGACTAAATAACCAAATAGTCTTAACCATAAATGATGGATACCATATTCTGAATTCAATGGTTTTAATAATTCCCTACAAAAGTTCGTCTTGACCAGATTTGAAACTACCCTTCACCCTTTGTGTAGCCATAAATTACATTTGTATTAATTGAGATTTATTGACTCTGTATACCATTATGTTGTAATATATATATATAACTCTATTTGTTAATTTGTTTGCTTGTATTACATTGTATTATTTCTTCTTATCATTTTGTTGTAAATTACTGTTTCCTATTTATATTGCTATGTTTAGTGTAGAAAGCAACATAATTGTGATCTAAATTAACCATAATGCAGACCAAATTGTGTTTCTTATTTCGAGTCAAATATTAGATTTTAAAATTTGTTCAAAAAAAAAAAAAGAAACTCAATACATGTATTTCTGTTCTAACTACAGAGTCAACTATTTTTATAGACATTAGTACCTCTCTTAATAAATATATATACACATCCACACATCATTCTTGAAGTCACATGCACACAAGCAAAAGGCCCTTAAAACAAGAATCGCAGCGCACCAAATGGCCATGAATATTAAAGTTATTGCTACCTTCATAATCTTTGGATCAATGATGATGATGCTGGTGACATGCATGAAGACGAAAAAACAAGTTGCATGTGAGGAGAGTTGTACGGGCCAATGTTTGCTGCAGACACATGCATCCCTCAAAGCATGTTTAAAAGCATGCCAATTTTTTTGCAGTACTCATAGGGGTGGACTGGGTGGTGGTTTTAAACGTAATGGTTAAGGGACAACTGTTATAATTTGGATCTACAAAATTTACAAAGCCAAAAGATGCACGAAATTATGTTTTACATATATAGTGTTGCATTAATATATATATATATATATTTATTTATTTATTTATATATGTATACACATATATAATATTTTTATTTTTATTTATTTATATTTATTTATATATGAATACCCATATATAATATTTATATTTATATTTATTTATGTATTTATTTATTTTCAGAATTATATTATATATATATATATATATATATATTATATGTATACACATATATATTTCTATTTCTATTTCTATTTATTTATATATTTATTTATTTTCAGAATTATATGTTCCACCTTTGGAAGATAAGATGTTCTTATGTGTTATTCCAAAATAATTTTCATAAAGGATTTGGAGATCCAATCCAATAGGTGTGCTAGATGGAAGAAAGAAGTTGAACAATCATACACTACTCCAAGGGAAGAAACTTGGTTATTAGCTATTTTTTTCTCTAAAACTTGAGCACTTGGTCATTAAAACTTGAGCACTCTGTCTGCAACACACCTATGTACTTGTCATGTTTAGCATTGTCTATTTTTGGGGGTTTGAACATGATCGTGTTGTGTGTTCTGAGTCAAATTTGAATTAATTAGGATTTGATTATTTTGATTCCGATTTTTAGTTTTTAGGGTTTAGTTTAGGAGTCTTATGTTGGAATCTTAATCCAACATTGTGCTTATATGTGAATAATTATGTATTGTGGACTGTCATATAAGATTGAGCCCATTTAAAAGTTATCAATTGAGTTTTGATAAATTTAGGCTTTGATGTATATAAAGGATGTGAGCTTTTAATGTGTAGAGATTAATGGGTAATTCTATTTTAATAATAGGCTAAAATAGAAATATCAAAAGATAACATAATTGTTATCTTTATATAGGTGGTCATAGTCCCTAGGTCATACGTATGAAAATTATCCTGCTTCTTTCTATATCCCATCAATAGAGAGAATACAGAGAGAAAATCTAAAGACATTCTCTGAGAAAATATAATGACCTAGAAGGCCAGCTGCATATCTGTAAGGATTGCACTATGGATTCAGATACGCTTCCGCTATCATGAATTAATTTCTTAATTGATTTGACATGAGATTGGGTTTTAGAGTTTTAATTAATTTGAGAATTTTTCCTAACAAGTGATATCAAAGTCACTCATGTTGAATCATTAGGAAATAGTTTTATATTTTATTTGTTAAATTTCATTCTGTATGAATATGGTTTCATGATTTTATAATTTTTTTTTTGGTCTATTCATTAGGAACTAAAGAGGCACCAACAATAACTTACAATCTCCTCAAAGGAACCTAGAGGAGCCACTGTGAACATCAAGACTTCACTAGGATTACTTTCTCCATAGGAGTCGCTAAATCGGAGACCACTTAAAGACATTAACATTACTTCCTCAATACTGAAAGGAAGAACTACAGATGACTCAAGGGGAAGATAATTCTTTAACAACAACAAACACTAGAACTACAGATTAAAATGCTAAGGCTAAGCAACCATTCACAACTCAAGGAACATAGAAAAACACATAAACATTTACCAAAAGTCAAGAATTTTACTCTTACTACACCAGAGTATGAGTAACATTGTTGACTTTTCAAACAAAAGCAAAAAATAAAGATATCTAAAGGGACACCTGGCCCTAGACAATGGTATAGGCCTATCCTGATGACTTAGCCTTAGTATTCTCTAAAACTTCATTGATGGGATTTGCTTGGGATAGTGCCATGTTAGCTGGCTGAGTGTGTGGAGAGTGGCGCGCTAAATCTTTCATCTTGAACTTCCTTACTTTGTAGTTATCTTTGCCCGTCTACTGCTCATCAGCTTACTTGGCATTTCCAAATAAAGCTTCCTTAGTGGAATTGCTACATTCAGAGAGATATGCGAGCTGCCAGGACTTAGTTGCTGGACTTGGGCTTGCTGTTGGGTCATATGGGATGGGCCAATGGGATTAGGTTTACACAACTTGACCTTGTTAGGAGCCTCTCCTTGTGGGCCGGAAGTTTTGAGCTGGTCTTGTAACTGATCAATGTGTGTCTTCTTTCTCTTTGAGGGGAGCCCATCAATGACACACTTGGTGGCTCAGATTTTATGATTTTGTTTCGTCTACTGTGTATATATATATGTTTATATAATGGGTATGGTTTATGATTTTTTTGTCATTGATTGTGGTTTTCAACAATTGTGCCTATATATATATATATATATATATATATATATATATATATATATAAGTTGTTGATGGCTGCAGTATGAATTTTTTTTTTTTCGGCAAACGTTTGGTACCATTTGCCATATATATATGTATCATGCATGGGAACCATTGCAAGTCTGGAACAATAAGCAATTTGCAAATTTTTTGTTATTGTTTTGGCTTTTGGAAAACGTGAAGGCCTATATGTGTATATATATATTGTTGTTTGGATTTAATTGTTAATGGCAAGTGTGCATATGGGTACAGTTTTTTGGAAGCATATGTTTATGTTTCTTGGCAAACACGTATATTTGTTTCCAGTAATATTTATGCCTTCTTGATCTATAAATGCATATATATATATATATATATATATATATATATATATATACACGTGAATTCAGTTTTATGTGGGCCCAGCTTATGTGATTTTGGTTGATTAAAAAAAAATTTGCAATGATCCAATTAAGAAAAAAATTTTTGGGTGCAATTTATGCAATTAAGGAATTTTGGATATAATTTTAATTTTAAATAAAGGTATGGTTTTATATATTTTTTAAAATTAATTAATTAAAGCAACATTTCGTCAAAATGAGCTCTTTTGTGGATATTAATTTGTTTTAAAATATAAAAGGTAGTGTGCATATAACTTATTTAAATATTAATCAGCCCAAAAGAAAGTCAGTGTTTAACAGAATTACATGTGCATATGTGGTGATAAATATGTGACGATTATTCGGTTTTACATGTGGATAATAAATTTGCCCAAACGAAGATTTATTATTTAATATGTTGCTTATTGTTAGTATTTGATTACTATACCAAGATATCACTTATAAGTTAATATCGTTGTCCAAAGATAATGGAGTGTCCGATATCTTGAGATGGGATTTACTTTTATTTGAATTTATTATTGATTTTATTTTGGAATTTATGTGAGCTTGTTTTGGTTGTTTATTGTTCTCTGTTCAGTTATGAATACTCCTGCTAATTTTACTGCCAACATCAATTAAGTTCCTATGGTAAATGGCATTGACTTTAGGTTATGGCAAGGGAACTTTTTGATTGTTCTCAGAGTCATGATGATCTTGAAGAAGGCCATTCCAGAAATATTCAGGGGCACAATGTCTGAAAAGACAACTACGATTAAAGAGTTCCCTACAGAAACTGAAAAGAGGTTTGTCAAAACCGAAAAAGCTAAAATTGATACGCTTTTGACAAAACTAATTTCAATGAGGTTATAAAGGTAAAGACAATATTAGAGAATACATCATAGAGAAAGTCTCATCTTGCTTCTAAGTTGAAAGTACTTAAGCTAGACCTCTCTGAGGACTTATTGGTACATTTGGTTTTGATATCTCTTCCAACATAATTTAGCTAGTTTAAGGTGAGCTACAATTGTCAGAAAGAGACTTGGTCTCTGAAGGAGCTCATCTTACACTATATTTAGGAAGAGAAAATGTTGAAGTAAAATAAGATAGAATGTGCTCACCTAGCCTCTACCACTAAGGATAAGGATAAGAAAAAGGATAAAGGATAAAGAAGCTGCAAATACAAAACCTCAAAAGAAACAACAAAAGAAACCTAAGGATAAAAAAAGAATTAGTTATTTCTTTTTTGGAGCTGAAAGGCATAAAAGAAAGCATTGCACCAAGAAAGGAATGCTTCATAATTTGGTCTATTCTGAAGTTTATTTAAGTTCAGTACTTGGACACACATGGTGGATAGTGCAACAACTTATATCAATATGTCTATACAGGCTTGCCTGAGTTGCCGAAAGCCAAATGATGTTGAAAGATACATCTATGTAGGTGATGGCAATAAGGTTGAAGTTGAGACAATAGGAAAATTTAGATTATTGTTATAAACTGGAGCTTATTTGGATCTTGATGAAACATTTATTATACCGTCTTTTAGATGAAATTTAATTTCTATTTCTACTTTAGACAAATCTGGTTATTTTTTTCTATTTGGAAATGGAAAATTCAGTTTGTTTCATGATTCAAATATGGTTGGTTCCGGTTCTTTATCAGGTTACGATAATCTTTTTTCACTCTATACAGATACCTCATTTAATGAATTCCTACAATTAAATACACGAGGTACAAGGAGAAAATTAACCAATGAGAATTCGATTGCATTATGGCATAAGAGATTAGGTCACATCTCCAAGCGGAGAATAGAGAGACTTGTGTCAAATAAAATTCTCAACCCTTGAGACTTTATAGATTTTGATCTCTGTGTCAATTGTATTAAAGGGAAATAGACCAATAAAAGGAAATTTGGAGCCAATAGGACTTTAGACATTTTAGAACTTAAACAAACAGATATTTATGGGCCATTTCCTATAGCTAATTGGAATGGTCAATAATATTTTATAATGTTCATAGATAATTTTTCTAGATATAGCTACATATATCTCCTTCAAAAAAAAGGCACAATCATTGGATGTGTTTAAAAGTTATAAAGCTGAGGTTGAAAATCAACTTAGTAAAAGGATTAAAAGTGTCAAATCTGACCGTGGTGGTGAATACTATGGTAGATATGATGGTTCAGGTGAACAACATCCAGGACCATTTACTAAATTCCTAGAGGAATGCGGTATTGTCCTACAGTACACTATACTGGGTTCACTTACTATAAATGGTGTTACCGAAAGACAAAACATAACACTTAAGGACATGGTAAGGAGTATGATTTCTCATTCTACCTTACCAGAATCACTATAGGGAGGAACACTTAAAACTACAGCATATATCCTTAACAGGGTTCTAATAAAAGTGATTGCCAAAACCCCTTACAAACTTTGGACTAGTAAGAAATCCAGTTTAAAGCACTTACATGTTTGGGGATGTCCAGCTGAGGTAAAGCCTTATAGGCCTAAAGAAAAGAAACTGGACTTAAGAAAAGTGAGTTGTTATTTTATTGGATACTCTAAAAGATCCAGGGGTATAAGTTTTATGATCCCACAATTAAGTCAATTTTTGAGTCGAAAAATGCCCCGTTCTTTGAAAGTGTTGAGTTTGTGGGGAGAGATAGAGTTAGAGACTTTATCTTTAAAGAGGAATATATTGATATTCCCATGGGTACTATTGGCATTAATCAGGATTCCATTCCTGACTTTGTTCAAGGTACAATAGACCAAGACAATATCAGAGAAGCTCCCATTCAAAAAATTATTCCAGAAGAACAAACTCTACTACCTCAAGAACCTATACCATTAAAGAGATCCGCTAAAGAAATAAGAAATGTAATACCAGATGATTATATTATATTTCTTCAAGAATATAAGGTTGACATTGAAGTAATGGAAGATGATCCAATCAACTTCTGTCAAGCTGTAAAAAGTTCTAATTCTTAGAAGTGGATTGATGCCATAAATGAGGAGATAAAGTCCATGAGAGATAATGACGTATGGGATCTTGTCCTATTGCCAGAAGGTGCGAAACCTATTAGTTTCAAATGGATATTTAAGACCAAAAGAGATTCGAAAGGCAATGTAGAGAGATATAAGGCACATCTTATTGCAAAAGGCTTTACACAAAAGAAGGCATTGACTATAAAAACTCTCTCCGATTTTTTGAAAGACTCTTTTAGGATTATAATGGCATTTATGGCATATTGTGATCTTGAGTTGCATCAGATGGATACAAAAACAGCGTTTCTTAATAGCAACATTGATGAAATAATTTATATGGTACAACCATAAAACTTTATGTTTGGAGACCCAAAAAAATATGATTTGTAAACTTAAAAAATCCATCTATGGGCTCAAGTAGGTATCTCGATAATGGTATTTTAAATTTTATCAGGTGATCATCTCGTTCAGTTCTGAGATGAATTTGGTTGAAGAATGCATATACCATAGGTTCTGTGGGAGCAAGCATATTTTTATGGTTTTATATGTCAATGACATTTTGCTTGCCAATAATGATATAGGCTTATTGCATAAAACCAAGAGCTTTCTAGCTAAGAACTTTAAGATAAAAGCTCTTGGTGATGCCTCTTTTGTATTAGGCATCCAGATACATCGAGATCGCTCTCGGGTATTCTTGGATTATCACAAAAGAGTCGTATCAAAAAGGTTCTCAAGAGATATGGCATATAGGATTATAAATCAGGTAATACCCCTATAGTTAAGGAAGACAGATTTCTAAGAATGATTTTGAGGAAAATGAGATACAAAAGAATCCTTATGCATCTGTAGTAGGGAGTCTGATGTATGTTAAGGTTTGTACCCATCCAGATATTGTATATATCACTGAGATGTTAGGCAGATATTTAAGCAATCCAGGAGTAGACCATTGAAAAGTATTCAAACGGGTCATGCAATACTTATAGAGAACAAAGGACTACATACTTATTTATCGAAGGTCAGATCAGCTTGAGATTATTAGGTATGCTGACTCTGATTTTGCTGGATGCCAAGATAGTATGAAATCCATATCATGCTATATCTATTTGCTAGCTAGGGGTGCTATTTCCTGGAAGAGTTCTAAACAATCTTTTATAGCCTCTTCAATAATGGCAGCAAAATGTATAGCGTGTTATGAGGCATCTAGTCATGGAATATAGCTGTAGAATTTTATCACGGGCCTGTGCATTGCATGAATTTTCCATGCTATATATCCACATCATAACCCATGTCATTCAGTTGTATCGACATACATAACCATTGATAAGTCGAGTTACGATAAATGTAACAAAGGCTGCTTTGATCCTATGTTGATATGATTGATGAACTGAATTGGTTATAGATACATTTCGGTAATGACAGACAAATAAGCTCATACAGTTATTTTTGTAATACATGATTATAAGATTATACATATAGCCCAAGTGGGAGATTGTTGGATCCTTAATCCAACATTGGGCTTATATATGAATAATTATGTATTGTGGACTGTCATATAAGGTTAAACCCATTTAAAAGTGATTAATTGAGTTTGGATAATTTTGGACTTTGATGTATCTAGAGGGTGTGGGCCTTTAATGTGTAGAGACTAATGGGTAATTCTATTTTAATGATGGGCTAAAATAGAAATACCAAAAGATAACAGAATTGCTTTCTTTATATAGGTGGTCATGGTCTCTAGGTCGTATGTATGAAAATTATCCTGCTTCTTTCTATATTCCATTAATAGAGAGAAAACCTAAAGGCGTTCTCTGAGAAAATATAATGGCCTAGAAGACCAGCCGCACGTCTATAAGGATCACACTATGGATTCAGGTACGCTTCTGCTATCTTCAATTAATATCTTAATTGATTTGACATGAGATTGGGTTCTAGGATTTTAATTAATTTGGAGATTTTTTCCAATATATTGAGTTTAATAGGACTTTCATAACTTCTTTTTTTACTATAAATAAGCATCATTCTAAATGTAAAAACAACTAAATTTTGATATCAATAAAAATTTCTAGGAATTTATTTCCTTTGGTTCTTGTATGAACTAAATTGACCTTATCAAGCTAATTACTTGTGGCGGCTATCTTTATTCCTTATCAACCTTTTATTCTTTTTTTTTTTTTTTTTTTTGCTTTAAGGTGTGGCAGAAAATACTTTAAATTAATTTGATCAATTTATAACGAAGGGTTTTAGGTTTAATATACCTAAAATTTGGGTTGGTTGATTCATAGGAATTTAGGGTTTCTTTATTTATCTTTATCCTTTATTATTAAGGGATAAGTACAAAAAAAATACCCTCTGGCTAGACCTTTTTTCACTTAAAGAACTGTGGTATTTTTTGTAATATTTAGAGGTTTGTGGTTTCATTTTCTAATATTTTAATACCCTTTAAACTAATATTGTCATTATTTTGTACCAAAATATTAATATAACACTCACTAATAAAAATATTTTACATGTGATTTACCAGCAATATAACTATTTAGATACTTTTAAAAATACTATATATTTATTTTAAAATTTTTTTCTTTTTATTCCTAATAAAATTAAAAATACATCTTATTTTTATTTTTTGTAAATTTATTTTAGTTGGTTGAATGATATACTACTTAGTAAATAATTTTACAATTAAATATTCATCTTATTTTAATATTACATCATATATTTTTAATAATATTACTAATTAGTATACTAAAATGTAAGTAAAATCAAATCACAAATCCTTAAATGTTTTGAAAATACCACATTCCTTTAAGTGAAAAAAGCTCTAACCACAGGGTACTTTTTTGTACTTATCCCTATTATTAATTATTTGTTCCGTGAATTTTGGTACTTTATTGTGCGTGTGTGGGTTAATTTGAGATTGTTAGGGTTTTCCTATCAAGATCACATCATTTGGTATCAGAGCTTTGACTCATCAAAATTCAGATTTAATTTAATTTTCAAACTTATCTACATTAGCATTCTCAAAAAAAAAAATTATTGCATAATTATTCATCATTCGAATTAGTGTGATTTTAATTCATTCTTGAATCCACATCTTATCTTGTGAATTGCGCATCAAGTGAAAAAAAAAGATTAAAAATCAAAAAGAAAAGAAAAAGAAGATAAAATCAATTATTATTGTGTGCATCCAATTGAGTAAATCTTGATGGATTCATTGTTCTAGTTTATTTTCTTAGCATTGAATATTTTAGTATTTGTTTGTCACCCTTTCCATTAAATTACTTTTAATTTATTTAGCTATTTTCTTTGAATTCTTAATTTTCTTGTTAATTTATTTTGTTATCTGAAGTTTTCATTTAATTTCTTTAAATTATATGGTGTTGATAAATTGATGAAGTTCTCCATAGGTAATTTGATTTGGTGAAAAATCATAGTTATATCAAAAACCTATAGGGAATAAACTTAGGATTATGTGATTAGTGAGATCAGTAGAGATCTTAAACATGAGTGGAGTGACTTGGTGAGAGAGAAGAGCTGAAACACGTAAATTGTGAGGACTTATTTTTTACTAATTGTTTAATATTAATCTCTAAAGATGTCACAAGGATCGCAGGATTAAAAATTGGAGAGCATAGCGGTAAGCATGAATATTTTAATCGCTGAGATGAAGAAGATATAGTTGTTATATGGCAATTTGAAGGATCAAGTTGATGAGACAAATTCCACAATAGTAGAGATCCAAAAGTGGCAGTACACGAGCAACCAAACACGTCAACAATGGGAGATAGATTTGACGAAGATATTAGTAATAATTTGGGGATGTTTACCATAAGGAGTACACCATTAAGGGAAGCTAGAAGAGGATGAGTTGTTGAAGAGGAATTAATGGTGGATCAAAATATAAGAAGCATCAAGATGAAGATACCTTCCTTCCAAGGAAAGAATGATTTGGATGCTTACCTAGAGTGGGAACGCAAGGTGGAGCTAGTCTTTGATTGCCACAACTATTCTGAGGAGAAAAATATAAAATTAGCAGCCGTTGAATTCACGAATTATGTTATGATTTGTTGGGATCAATTACTCATATCAAGGAGGTACAACATAAAGAGGCCAATCCAAACATGGGAGGAGATGAAGTAAGTCATGCAAAAGAGGTTTATTCCTTCCCATTATTATCGCGATTTATATCGTCGCTTATAAATTTTAGTGTAGGGATCTAGGAGTGTAGAAGAATACTATAAAGAGATGGAGATGGATATGATTAAAGCCAATGTTAAAGAGGATTATAAGGCAACTATGGCACAATTTTTACATGGGCTTAATCGAAAAATTCATGACGTTGTTGACTTACAACATTGCATTGATCTTGAGGACATGGTACATGATGCCATGTTAGTGGAGAGACAACTCAAGAGTAGACGCACCTCAAGAATGATGAACTCCAACGATGGCGCTACATGGAAACTAAATTGGGAAAAAAAAGGATAACAAGATGCAATCTAAGGTAAAATATGTCTCTAGCAAGCCTAAAGAAAGTGTGGACAAGGGTAAAATAATTTTGGTTCCTTTTTTGCATTTGTGGGTTTGCCTTTATATATTGTAATATTGGCGGTAAGGCATCAAACTTATATATATCATTGAGCGCGTGTACCGTAGCTCGAGATGCGCAAAATGAGCATTTCTCTGGTGCAAAAGCAGTCAAGTGCACGTACCTTTGGTCAAAGGCACGCACCCTTAATATTAATGGGTGCGTGCCTATAGATGAAGGGAACACCTTTCGAGGTGGGTGGCCTTTATAAAAGCTTCTTTTTCTCATCATTTTAGCACTATCACTATCTCTCTAGCTTAGGTTTTCTATAAAATCTTTAGACATCGAGATCATGGCTGGATTTTCTTCAAGATTCTCTTTTTCTACAGATGTTTTGGAGGAGCCAATTGAGGATGTTACGGAGGAGGAGTAGGCTATTGATATGCCTACATGTGGTGCGAGAGATCCTGCTTGTGTTCAATGTGAATATCAAGGTATGGAGCAGGGAGGACAGATTTCCCTCATCGCCAACTTGGCGAAGCATTGATGGACTTACCACCAATGATGGGTACTCCTTCTAATGTCATTTATTCTACTCTTTGACGTACCTTATCCTTATTAACTAAGGTTATTGTAATTTGATCAATCTTTGTAATTTTACTTGTAAGATTATTTCTAAAGTAAAAGTTAATAGGGATAAGGTTCAACAACATTATCCCAAAGTTCACATTTGACCTTTATATTTAATTGCTCCCAATCAAACATTTTTCTTTTAAAATTAAATTATATTGAACCATTCTTTAAATAGATTTTGCAATTAAGTCTAATAGATTAAAGAAAAAATTAATTTTAACATTTTATCAACAAAAATTAGTTTGATTAACAAGGATAATTGATTAAATTTCTTATTAAAATAGATATCACTTAATTGTAAAATTGATATTAAAATTTTTTAGTGTATAAAAATATTTTAAAATACATAAAAATTATTTTAAAAAACATTTAAGCTCAAAGAGAATTTTTTAATTTTTTAAAGTATATATATCACTTAATTGTAAAGTTTTTAAATTTTTAAATATATATAAAAAAGTTTTAAATTTAAAAAAATTTATGAATATTATTATGTTTATAGAATTTTTTAATTTTTTATTAAAATATATGTCACTGAATTGAAAAATTTTAAAATCCTTTAAAAACCTTTAAGTCTATAAAAACTATTTTTAAAACTTTTTAAAAATTTTAAAATATTTCTATAAACTTAAAAATTTTGAAAACTATACAAATATACATTTTAAAGGAAATAATTTCAATTCCCTTTATTATTTGAACTAATTTGTATTAATCAATTGTTAAAAATAAACATTTTAATTTATAAGACTTAATTGCAAAAAGTTTTTTTTTTTTGAAAATTGTAACATCCGTGTCCTTGAACCGGATTAAGTACAATTAATGATAATTAAGGATTATTGATGATATTAAATTAGTGTTGATTTGGAATTTATTTGTTATTATTTCAGGTAAATAATTATGGAGTAAATTTTCATGTATTAAATCGGTGTGGATTAAATTTGATGTTTATTATATTGACGAGGAAGTAAGAAAATATTTTTATAAGAAATAAAGTTTGATGATTTAAATAGAAATATATAAGAGAGTTATTAAATGAAAGTTTAGAAGGATTGAAATGAAAAGAGGAAAGTAAAGGGAGTTAGAAAGGAATTATGTTAAGTAAAGAAAGTAAGGATGTGAAAGTAAGAAACTAAAGAGAGAAGGATTAAGGACTAAGGCAAGGAAAGATAAGGGAGCAAAGTGGAGAGGAGCAAGTGGAGTGGTTGGTCTTCTGCAGGAGAAAGTATGGCTAGGAACGTGGGAAGAAGAAGAAAGGAAGAGAAGGAAGAGAAGGAAGAGAAGAAAAAAAGGAGAAAAAGAAAAAAAAAAAGAAGAAGTTGTGCTCTGAAACCTTAGAACCGAATTCAGCAAGGAAGAAGAGGAATTCAGCAGGAGAATTTGGTGAGTGGATTGAATTTTATTGCTTCTTCTTTCTTTTGCTTTAAGATTCAAGCATTTGTTGAATAAATGTTACTTTTGGATGAGTTTTTCTTAGATCTAGAACTCTTTTAGGTAGTTCCTAGAGTGTTTGTTAATGTTTTGAAGTTGTATGCATGATGGGTGATCTATTGGTGTTGAAAACTTGAATTTTGGACCATTTTTCTACATTTTCTTCTTCTGAAGTTCGTGTTCCAGTGATACAGAGGCGTATGTCTATTCGTACAGGCGTACGTCTACCACTGAAGAGTCAGACGCCCTTTTACAGAGACGGGCGCCTCTGTATAGAGGCACACGCCTCTGTGGGAGAGACATGCGCCCCTGCAGCTGAGACATGCGCCCCAGCACAGAGACACACGCCTCTGTGGCCCAGACAGACACTCCTGCATCATGTGTCATGAACCGTTGGCTAAAATCTTCAAACTTTCAACCATAAACTTGTATTAAACATTTGAATAATGTACCAGAACATAAAAATGGTTGAAAAATAACTTCTAATGAGGAATTGACCTAATATTTGAAAGTCTCAGACAAAGAGACTAAATCGTTCATTGAAATGGAATCAAGTTCGAAAGTTCTGTAATTGTTTGAGAATGAACATTAAAATGGCATAATGATACCCTTACTCATGTGATTAATTATATAAAGATATATATATATATGATATATAAGGGTTGGTATTATATGTATATATGAGAGGAGCTGGCCACTCGATTGATAACTGTCTTTGGGACAGCGCAGGGATTCAGAGGTGCCTTTGGGGCGAATCCTTATGGTCTTTACAGTATGCATACGAGGTATTGTGATTGATCTGGTGAGGGATCATGTGAACCGGCTAGTATGGGACG
>CATIWO010499851.1:0-16901 GCA_949673435.1 Macaranga tanarius
ACTTATCTAACATTGTACTAAGGGTAAATATTCAAATAAACAAACACTTTGATCCAAATGAATATTTCATTGCCATGGGGATAAATATACAATGTCTATATACATGAATGGCCATAGGGCACATCTACACTAACATATTCATTACTCAACATACATCACATATACATACAAGCAAGTGAACAAATGTATAGTTATATAATTTTTTTTTAAAAGGAGTTTGCCACAGAGGACTGGCGGTCGCCAACCACTGGCACTCACTAGTGTCTGGAACCAGCCAAGAACTGGCAATCTCCAGACATCTGGCACTCGCCAATGCCTGGAGGCAGCCCCTCCCTTACTAATCAACACAATATAAATAAATCCCTAGTTGCAATACACACACGCAACACACTTCTTGAAACAATGTTTCACATATATTTCATAACTTGCTCATACAAATAACGTACAAAGGTTGTACATAATTACAACCATATACATGAACTTCATATTCAAACTTATATGCACATACGTAGTGCATCTCTAACACAAACTTTACATATAACCAAAATGTATATGGCATTATCATAAAAATGCAAATGGTGCAGGACAATAAAGATGGAGAATGATTTCACTAAGCACACCTCGGGCCCTCCGGAAGTCACTAACTATGCAAGCTTCAAGCTTTCTAACTATCCCCAGAAAAATAGTTGCAAAGGGGTGAGCTTGCGACTCAATAAGCAATTACTAATACAATGATACATATACCACTTCTTAGGAACCAATTAAGCAGAATATATATATATATATATATATATATATATAACAAGTGTTTAATAACCAAGATTCCAACCATGTAAAATAACAATCACATATTATCATATAAAACCAAAACTCATTCATTCACATCACAATATCATAGTTTGGTATCCGGTCGAAACCTCCTTACATGCGCATTTCTCATAAGTAGTCACAAACTGAGACTATCCGCCCAGCTCAGTATCAGTTCTCACATCCTCACATCCTTACAGATAAATTATTGGGTAGCTATTCACCCGGCTCAGCTTGCCCATCTCATAATTCATATTTTAATATGGGACCACCACTGAGACAATCCACTCGGCTCAGTCCTAGATTTCACAATTAGTGGAGGCTAACCACCCGGCTCAGCCCCACTATCACATATATTTCTCATATCATTCAATCAAGTCACATCCACATACATAATTCACATTTCAATATTCTCACAATCCATATATTTATTTCATGTCATATAGCATATCTTTTCCAATTCATTCATAGCAATACATTTCTCATATTCAAGAGAATTAATATATATATACATTATATTAATAATTACTTACTCAAAAGTACTTTCAACTCTTTCAAAAGCAAAGCTTCTCCTAGTGAGTGGTGTCTCCTCTATCCTTGTCCACTCCTACATATAATCATACATCAATTTTACATAACAAGCATGACTCTTGCACTCAAGTGTAACTAGGTGCAACTTGATGTTTAAGGTTCAATGTATCAAAATAATTCACACACAAGTCCAATAACCATAAAAATAATATTAAAGTTAGTAATATGAGTATACTAAAAATTCCAATTAGAATTACTCAAATCAGACATGCATAAAATTATTTATGGATTTTTAATTAAACTCGGCCAAAATAGGGCCATTAGGTTGAGCAGGAAAATGTCGAGCCTTACTAAATAACTTGAACAGCAAATTCATCTCAACCTTAAAACATAACAGTTATAGAGGACTCCCTAAAGTTTCCAAAGCATCCAACTTTACTTAATTTGGAGCTCTACAAATCAAGATATGATAAAAACACTAAAAATAATGCAACATGAAAATAGAACACGAATTTACAACATCAAAACCTAAGTTCAAATAACCAAAAATAAATGCATAGCCTACCAAAATGATGCTCCAATGGCTAATAGATCTTCTAAAGCTCCCCAAAATTATTATTAGATGAGTAGAGAAATATCAAATCTCCCAAATCTAATCAAGAATTCACTCTCTTCTTCCTATAACTAATTCTCTACACACTAAACTCAAACATATACACACACAAATACACCCACCAATCACATGTCACCATGTATAGCCTTAGGTGTCCCTTAATTAAATGCTAACTTATTACCAAATAAAATAATACTAATAATCTTGATAAATAACAACAAATATCACCACAATAACTCTTCACCCCCTTAATGAACTAGAATTATTACCTAATAATCCATAACTTTCTATTGTGACAAATTAGTCTAAACTTTCCTTACAAATAGGTTCCTCTCTACCAACATACACATACCCAAACTTAAATATAATCCATGACTCTACTCCATATATCATGAAAGGTATGATGCATATATGACGTGTTTAAAGTGCGGGTGTTTCAATTATCCCCTCATTAATAAAAATTTCATCCTCAAAATTTACTACTCACCACTTCCATTTCCAGGGAATAGATCCGGATACTTCTATCTTATTTGTTCCTCCACTTCCCATGTTGCTTCTCTAGGAGAATGATGACTCCATTTTACCTTCACTATCAGTATTTTCTTATTCCTCAACTGCTTCACCTTTTGATCCAGAATTTCCATTGGTACTTCTACATAAGTTAGTGTCTCAAAAACTTCTATCTCAGGCTCTTGTACAATGTGACTTGGATCTGATCTGTACCGCCTTAATATTGACACATGAAATACATTACATTATAAATAGAAGATAATTCTTCTGGTAGTGCTAATCTATATGCTAGTGGTCTGATTCTTTCTATAATCTCATAGGGTCTAATATATCTCGGGCTCAATTTTCCTTGTCTACCAAATCTCAAAACCCCTTTCCATAGTGATACCTTTAAGAGGACCTTCTCTCCTACTTGATATTCCATTTCTCTTTAATGTTTGTCCATACAACTTTTCTGTCGATCTTGTGCTACCTTGAGACTTTTCTTAACTACTTGTATTTTATCTACTATTTTTTGAATCAACTCAGGCCCTTCTAGTTGTCTCAATCTCTCTACATCCCAACACACTGGACTTTGACATTTTCTTCTATATAAAGCCTTATATGGAGCCATTCCGATGCTGGAGTGATAACCATTGTTATATACAAACTCTATCAATGGTAAATGATCATCCCAGTTTCCTTTAAACTTAAGTACACAAGCTTTCATCATGTCTTCTAATATCTGAATTGTTCTCTCTAATTGCCTATTTGTTTGAGGATGAAAAGCCATACTAAAATGCAATTTTATTCCTAAAGCTTGCTACAAACTTTCCCAAAAATGTAAAGTGAATCTGGGATCTTTGTTAGACACAATTGATGAAGGAACTCTGAGCAATCTCATAATTTCTAAAACATACAAAGAGGCTAATTTGTCTAGAGAATCACTAATTTGAACCGGTAAGAAATGAGCCAATTTAGTCAATCTGTCTATTATTACCCACACAGCATTGTGTTTCCTAAAAGTTTGAGGTAACCCCACAATAAAATCCATTGTAAGTTCTCCCACTTCCATTCGGGAATCTTCAAAGGTTATACTTTTCCTGTAGGTTCTTGATATTCAACTTTTATTTGCTGACAAGTCAAACATCTTGCAACGAACTCTGCTACATCCTTTTTTATTATTGGCCACTAGTAGAAAGGCTTCAAATCCCCGATATATTTTAGTACTACCATGATGCATTGTAAAAGGGGCATAATGAGCTTCATCAATGATCTGCCTCCTTAACTCTCCAGTATCCAGTACGCACATACGACCTTTCATCATTAACACACCATCCTCTGCAACTGCAAATTGAGAATTAGTTCCGACTTCTACTTTTTTCTTTTATCTTCTTCAAATATGGATCTTCCATTTGAACACTTCGAATTTGATCTCTTAGTGATGGTCTAACTTGTAAGGTAGCCAATAAATGACCTTTCTCAATTTCAAGTAAAGTATTCATTGCCCGCAAAGCCACTAAATTGGCCACATTATAACAAATTATCCCAGCAGCACATTCCATTATTTTTTAGCTTAACGCATCTGGTATCACATTTGCCTTCCCCGGGTGGTACTCAATGGTACAATCATAATCTTTTAATTGTTCTATCCATCTTCTTTGTCTCAAGTTCAATTCTTTCTGAGTAGGGATATACTTTAAACTTTTATGATCAGTAAAGATAGAAAATATCTCCCCATAGAGATAATGCCTCCAAGTCTTTAGTGCATGCACAATAGTGACCAACTCTAGATCGTGTGTTGGGTAATTTATCTCATGTGATCTCGATTGCCTAAATACATAGGCTATCACCCTTATAGTTTGCATAAGTACACATCCCAATCCTTGCCTTGAAGCATCGGTATACACTACATAATCATTATTTCCAGTTGGTAATGCAAGTACAGGGGTAGTAGTGAGAGCTTCCTTCAACCTTTCAAAACTATATTAGCATGCTTTATTCCATCAAAAATAAACATTCTTTTTCAACAAAGCAGTTAAAGGTCTAGCAACTGTGGAGAAATCTTTCACAAATCTTCTATAATACCCGGCTAATCCCAATAAACTTTAACTTTTTATCACATGTTTAGGTGGTTCCCACTCTAGGATAGCTTTAATCTTTGATGGATCTGGCTTCACTCCTTCCTTAGTTACAATATACCCAAAAAATGCAATTTCTTCCATCTAGAACTCACATTTACTAAATTTAGCATACAACTATTTTTCCCGTAAAATTTGTAAAGCTATTCGAAGATGCTTTTCATGTTCTTCCCGACTTGAAGAATAGATAAGTATGTCATCAATAAAAATAATAACAAACTAATCTAAATACGGCTGAAAAGGTTTATTCATTAATGACATGAAAGCTGCTGGTGTGTTGGTCAGTCCAAACGGCATCACAAGAAAATTAAAATGCCCATATCTAGTTCTGAATGCAGTCTTAGGAATTGAAGATTCTGCTACTCGAAGTTGCCAATAACCGGATCTCAGATCAATCTTCAAAAATATGAAAGCATCTTTTAGTTGGTCAAGCAAATCATCAATTCTAGGCGAGGGATATTTATTATTTACTGTAATTCTATTCAATTGCCTATAGTCTATACACAATCTCATGCTCTTATATTTCTTTTTCACAAATAACATCGGTGCTACCCATTGTGAAATACTTGGCTTAATAAACCCTTTTTCTAGTAGTTCCTCTAATTGCTTCTTCAGTTCCTTCAACTCTAATGGTGCCATCTGGTATAGTACAATTAATATTGGCGTTGCTCTTAGTATGGTCTCAATCTCAAAATTCACTTCTCAATATGATGGCAATCCTGGTAACTCATCTAAAAACACATCTAAAAACTCTCTAATGGCAGGTACATCCATAACTCCCGGAATAACCTTTAATGTATTAATAATATTGGCCAAATAGGCTTCACACCCATCTCTCATTAATTGACAAGCTATTATAGCTGAAATTAAACAAGCAGGAATGACTTTTCTCTCACATACTAAAACTATTTTTCTTTGCCCCAAAATCTCAATGGTTATTTCTTTCGTATAATAATTCACAATGGAATGATGCTTGGATAGCCAATCCATCCCCAAAATAACATTAAACTCTTATAAATTGATCATAACTAAGTCAACATGTAAAGTCCTACCTTTTACTTCTATAGGACAAGCTCTAATAACCATATTAACAAGCACTGTACCCCCAGCAGGTATAGACACACACATGTTATATCCTAATGATTCAATAATACCATGAATTTTCAATGCAAACTCATAGGATATAAATGAACATGTGGATCCAGGATCTATTAGAATAAATGCTTTATAACCAAGGATGGTAAAAGTACCCGTGACTACGTCCGGTGCAATTGGAGCTTCTTGTCTCGTAATGGTATACACCCTAGCTTAACTTTGAGCTTGCCTAATTGATCCTGTCAGTGTGGAAGTGCCAACTTCATTCCCTTTTCCACAACCTCTTCGTCGACTAATCTGATGAGTATTTCCTCGACTAATCTAATAAGAGTGAAAAAATGAAAGAAATATTAATAAAAAGATAGAAAGTATTTGCTTCTATCTATGAGGATATGTCGGGAATAGATCATGAGATTATAGAGTATGAGATCCCTACATATCCTCATGTCATGCTAGTCAAATAGAAAAAAAGAAGGTTGAGACCAGAATGGGCACTATTGATTAAGGAAGAAATTGAAAAGCAGTGGAAAGTAAAGTTCCTTGAAGTGGTCGATGACACAAAATGGCTTGCAAATATAGTTCCAGTACCAAAGAAGGATGAGAGAGTAAGGATGTGTGTTGATTCTCAGGACTTGAATAAGGCCTGCCCAAAAGATGATTTTTTGTTGCCTCATATAGACACCTTAGTGGATAGTGCAGCTTCACGTGCAATGTACTCGTTCATGGATAGGTTCTCAGGGTATAACCAAATCATGATGGTTGAAGCAGATAAGTTAAAAAGTTCATTCATAACTGAGTGGGGAATCTATTGCTATTTAGTGATGCTGTTTGGGCTAAAGAATATTAGGGCAACATACCAGAGAATAGCCACTACACTGCTATATGATATGATCCATAAGGAGATTGAAGTGTATGTGGATGACATGATGGTTAAGTCTTTGACTAGAAAAGGACACTTTGTAGCTCTAGACAAGATCCTGGATAGAGCCAAAAAGTACAATTTGGGATTAAATCTGAAAAGTGTGTATTTTAGGTTATCTCAGGGAAACTATTAGGTCACATAGTCAGCAAGAGAGGGATAGAGGTTGATCCAAATAAGATAAAAGCCATTAGTGAGATGACAGCACCGAGAATAGAGAAGGAGGTGAGAGGATTTATAGGGCAATTATAGTACATCAATCGGTTTATAGCTAAGTTGACTACTATATATGAACCGATATCCAAGCTGCTTAACAAAAATTAGCCAGTGGTTTAGGATGATAGATGCCAGTAGGCTTTTGAGACTATCAAGAGGTATTTAATGAAGCCACCTATATTGCAACCACCGAGACTGGAAAAGCTATTGATATTGTACTTAGCCATAGAAAAGGAAGTCGTAGGGGCAATGCTGGCACAAGAAGATGAGAATGGAGTGGAATATGCTATGTACTACTTAAGTAAGAAGTTTCTGCCTTATGAAGCCAATTACAACTTAGTAGAGAAGACATGTCTGTCAGTTGTACGGGTGACTAAGAAGTTTCGACATTACTTCCAATCTTATAAGATTCAAGTAGTATCAAAGCATGATCCTTTGAAGTACCTCCAGCAAACTCCTTCGCTCACAAAAAAGTTGGCTCGATGGTTGGTGATGCTTATGGAGTTTGATATTGAGTACTTATCGAAGAAAGTGATCAAAGGAAGGGCAATAGCAGAATTTTTGGCATAGAATCCAGTGGATAATGATTAAGAATGGGAACTAGAGTTTCTGGATGAGCACTTGGGAGCCATTGAGGTGCAGGTATGGTGTATGTACTTTGATGGTGCAGTCAATAATAAGGGGGCAGGTGTCGGGGTAATCTTAATCACTCCTGAGGGCGAAATGATTCCGATGGTGAAAAGGCTGGAGTTCAAAGTGACCATTAATCAAGCAGAGTATGAAGCATGTATTTTTAGGCTAGAAGCTTTGTAGAGTATGGGGGCAAAAGAGATAACAGTTTATGGGGACTCGATGTTAGCAATGAAGTAGGTCTCCAAGGAGTGGGAAGTTAAAGATGATAAACTGAGGCTTTATGTGAATTATTTGGCCATTGTTCCTCTTTTATTTAGCTAGTGTAGATTTATTCATTTGCCCCAAGAAGATAACCAAGTTATAGATTCTCTATCCACATTAGCCTCGATGTAGAAAAGTAGTACACAGACTCCAGCTAAGCCCTTGATTTTAGCAAAGTCTAGAACTCTGTGTTATGAAGAAATTAGGGTAATGCCGATGGGACTAGGGGACAAGCCATGGTTTTATGATTTGCAGAAGTATTTAGAGACTGGTCAGTTTCCCGAGGATGCAGATAAGAAGGAGAAGGTGTCCTTGAAGATTTTATCTAGGTAGTTTATCAGTTACAATAGTATGTTGTACAAAAGAATGCCAACTGGAGTACACTTGCAGTGTGTAGATAAAGAAGAAGCTCAGAAGATTATGGAAACTGTGCATGCAGGTGTTTATAGGCCCCATATAAATAGAACAGTGTTGACTAAAAAGATAACTCGGCAAAGATACTTTTGGCTAACCATGGAATCAGATTGTGTGAAGTTTGTGAAGAAGTGCCACAACTGCCAAGCTTATAGAGATGTTAGTCATTTGCCCTCAATGGAACTTCAAGGGTTGACATCTCTGTGGCCTTTCACAGCTTGGGGGATTGATATAATAGGAGAAATAAAGTCGATCACGTTAAATGGGCATCGGTATGTTGTAGTGGCAGTAGATTACTTCTCTAAATGGGTTGAAGCTGAGTCATACACCTCAGTCGGGTCAAAGTAGATGGTGAGATTTATAGAAAGAAATATAATCTATAGATATTGTGACTAATAATGGGGTTTAGTTTTAATCAAAAACCTCTATATTGCTTCGATATTATAAGATAGAGCATCACCAGTCATCTCCCTATCGTCCTCAAGCTAATGGTGCAGTTGAGGCCACGAATAAAAACATCAAGCGAATCTTGGCCAAAATGATAGAGAACTACAGGGATTGGTCCAACTACTTATAGTTTGCATTATGGGGATATCGAACAACTGTGAGAATATCTACTAGAGTTACACCTTATTCATTAGTATATGGGTCTGAAGTAGTACTACCAGTGGAAGTGGAAATTAAATCTTTAAGGGTTTTGTTCAAGACGAAGATTCCCAAGTACCAGTGGGTGGAAAGCAGGTTAGCACAGTTGGCGTTGTTGGATGAGAAGAGATTAAAAGCCGTGTATCACACACAACTATACCAAAAGAGGATTGTCAGAGCTTATAATAAGAAAATCAAGCCAAGGAAGATAAAGGAAGGTGATTTGGTGTTGAAATACATAAGACTGCTCCTTACTGATCCGAGGGGGAAATTCAAGCCAAACTGGAAAGGGCCTTATCTTGTGAAGAAAAAATTCTCAAAGGGTGTAGCCACTTTGTCAGACCTTGAAGAGAATGAGTTCTGAAATCCCATCAACCTATACAAGCTCAAGAAATACTTTCTGTAAAGTCTCGTTAGGGAGAAAACCTTAAAAGAGGTTGTCTATGCAAAAGTTAGAGACAAAAAAAATCCTGCTAGGCTGAAAACTCCGTAAAGGGGCGGTCTAGGTAAAAGTTAAGGATAAATAAAAGGAGAAAGATAGAATAAAAAATAATTGGTTGGAAAACTTATAAGGGCAAGCCACCCAACAACAGGAGAAATGTTAGAAGCAATTTATATGTACAATTGTGCTTAAATTAAATGAATTAAATTGCTTTTATTTTTGTTAAATGTTGCATTAAATGCTTATTACAATGAGACTAACCAAAAGGGAAGATATCATGTAAGTTGAGTTAAATCTAATGAAGTTGCTAAAACTAAAGAAAAAACATAAATCTAAGTTCTTTTTCTTTTATTCTTTCTCATTTCTTGCATGCTAACCCTATATAGATCCCTAGTCTTCTGATTCTTGACAAACTCATCATATTCTATTTGTTACAATTGAATCCAAGCCTTGTAGTGATCATTAGTGGAAATGTATCCATCTAATGAGATGCCTCCCCTAATAGTCCGGTATGGCCAGGTTGCCGATAAGTTTTCCATGAAGTTCTGAGTCAAAAGGCCAGGTTAGAACCCATGGGTTGGCTCCATAATCAGTTGCTTTTCTCCATATTGGCGACAAAGATAAGCTGGGTAATAGAAAGAGCAGAAATGTAGTCTGACCAGAGGAGCATAGTGCATATATGTCCGGGTTGTCACATACTTGATGTTCCAATAAGGACACATCCAATGAACTCCAACATCTAGAAAGTTGGCCAACTACTCTTTTAGATCTACCGAAAGGTTTTAAAATGGTCGAGTATGCACTTGTTTTGCCTTGTACTTGGTAATGTTCTGTGGGGGTGTCAATAGCCTTAATTTCTCCTGGAGCCAAATCTAAAAAAGGGAGGGTTTTTCAAAAAAAATAAAAAGAAAAAGAAAAAAAAAGAAAAGTAAAAAAGAGAAAAAAAGAAATAAATTACCTTCAACAACATAGGGTTCCTAGCAAAGTGGTACGTCATCCAAGACGATCAAGGTCTCAGCAAGAATAATTGGCATAGGGTTAAGTCCGGATTCAACCTAGTCAAGAATCTATAGGAGTTTGAGATCACAATCACCAGAAGGGAAAACTAATAAGGATTGGGCGTACAGACAGAAAGTAACATCTGAGGCCAGTACACCTCTTTGCTTCTGATAGTTACGACAGCCTTCAAGAAAGAATCAAAGATTACCCCATTTCCTGAGACATGTGCAAGAGAATATAAAGGAGGGATGTTGAATAGACGAGTCATCTACTGCTGAATACCTCTATCATCTGGTTTATTAACCAGTGGAATTGCAATTTGTTTAGAGGAATTATCTAGGTAATCCAAAATTGCTCTAAATTTTTCAAGCAGGGGGCAGATCTCGAAACTATTGAACCTGAAGACGTAGTTTTAGGAATCCTAAAATTAGGCAACTGTGTGCAGAAAAAGGTAATTGATCTTACAGAGATGAAGGGATCAAAAGATAGATAGATAAAAGATATGTAGTTTTTGCCAATCTTCTCCACTTAAACTTTGCAAGATAGGATGGATCAAATTTAGATTATGTTCTGTCATGGTTCTAAGAGTTTTTAGGATTTTTTGGAGCTTTGGGGCGATTATGATATATGTTGTTGGGTACGATGGGTATTTATAGACATTTAAAGAGGGGCAAAATTGAAAAATTATCAATACTTAGGCATTGAGGCGCCGCCTTACAGAAGAGGCGTCGCCTCAGCATACAGAGGTGACGCCTCTGCTCTTCATCACAGAGGCAATACTTTATCACTCCAAAGGCAGTGCCTCTTCACTCTATAGAAGGTGCCTTAGTATTATAAAATGGAGAAAATAGTCCGGTTTGATGGAATTTGGTTCAAAATTGGATGGTAATGATTTTGTACTCAATTTTAAAGTAGAAGAATAGAAGAAACATAAATTTTAGAGAGAAATCATCTAAAATGCACTGATAAATATAATCTAAAAATATGTTTGTATACAAAATTCATATCCTAAAATGCCTACTAAACTGCCTACCTATCTACCTAAAATAATCTATAATCTAGCTCTGCAGCCTAGTCCTCCTCAGTCTCTGTATCCTCATCAGCCTCCCCCCCTCGTTGGCCTCCTCATCCTCTGCGTCCTCCTCAACATCCTTATCATCAGCTGTATTCACAGCATCCTGAATGCCAGAGGTCGTAGGAATATCAGCAGTGGGAGCAGCCGCATCATCCACATCATCATTCATATCATCAGCACTGGAGTCGACATCCTCCTCACTCATCACCTGGAGGGCAGCAAGCTGCTGTCGAAGTGACCAGATCTGGGCATCCTTACCCTCATCATGAACCTATCCAAATAGAAAAGAGAATAGGTAAGTAAAATCATACGAGCATGCATACATATAGGATAGTAGTAGAAACACACCCTCCACTCCTCTATAGCTCGCCACATAAGATCCTGCTGGGCCTCTACTAATCTGTATAGATGCTCATCCTGCTCTATAGGAATCTGCAGGTATAAGTTATATTAGTATTAATATTCTTCTACATAAAATAAATAAAGAGGAAGTGATACTCACATGAGTGATAGTAGGAGGAATTGATATTGGTGAGTAATTGGGGTTCAAGGTCAAGAATCCCTAAGTCATACCGTCATAGGCACTCTAGTATCTAGCAATAGGGTCCGGCAGGTATGAAAAAGCCTTGCCAATCATGTGTGAACTGGAACTGGAGGCTGTGTGATCCCGTGAGGCACCAGTAACCCTCTAAGAAACTACACGGGGGTGAGAAGTGCTGGTACCTATATCAGCAATTGGAGATCCTATCATGGCTCACTGAGCAGGCCGCTCACCCGAAGGAGGAGATCTCATCTGGGGGCCAGCTCCCCTAGCACGAAGCTGAAAAGGAATGTGCTAGTAAATCAAACAACAAGCAGATGATATAGTAAAAAGATTATGTGATGCATAACTGAGAAATAAGACCATGTATTAGGATCTACTGTAGTAGCTCAACCCCGATAAAAATATTGTACCGAATCTGATGACAACCTAACAATTTATCACCAATAGTCCTTCTCAATGATCTCTGTAGAATGCCTCTTAGTTGGTGAGTCCAAATCATGGAGGGAGGAGGAGCCTTAGGAACACGTCTTCGATCAGGACCCAGATGCCAGTCCCAGATTTGCTCACCAAAGAACCACATCCGGTAGAAAGGTCCTATAAGCAGGACCCTCCTAACAGCTAATGGCCTATATCGGACCATAGCCATGGACCAGTCCCCTGGGGGTCCTCATAGATGCTACACAACCTAACAAAAAGAAAAGAAAGAATATGAGGTAAGATACTAAATGCTGAAATATTAATCAATTTAATTTTATTATGTAGGTATACCTCCTCCTAGGGCAACGTATTGAGGTGAACATGATGAACATAGACATTAGCCAAGTCACGCCTCACTGACTGGCTGGTGTCCCATCTACTCAGTACAGGGAAAGCTCAGGCACCTACAGGCATGACCCCTCTGATCAATCCTAGCTCTAGTCCCTAAATCTACAAAATTTATAATCTCAGAACACAGGACACAGAATTAAAATGATTGGAAAGTGAAACAGAAAATACTTGTGTAGCATGCCAGAAGCCATAAAATCTCTTGGCTCCTCGTACAAACTCATACATACTCCAGTACAGATATGCCAACGTCATTGATCCCCAGTCAAAGAAGTAACGAGGTCCAGATCTTGTAGCGGCATCAAGAATATCAAGTCAACAGAGCTGCCCGTATCACAAAACAAGGTAGTGCCCAGTAAGTAGAAAATGAAGGCTCGAACCACCTGATCAATCTGCCTGAGGGTGGTGATAGTGTCTAAATGGATGGTAGAATAGTGAGACAGAATCGAGTCTACCTTGATAGTGTGGGTCCTCTTCATGAGGGGAACCATGCCAAGTAATCTGTCAATATAAGCCATATGAGATGGGGATGTCATCTCTAAACTCCTGTCAAAGGAAACTGAATCACCCGTACATGCAATCCTAATGACAGTCACAAATGAAACCAGATCCAATGTAAACTCTCCGTAAGGTAAATGGAAGGTGTGTGTAGATCCATCCATCGCTCCATCAGAGCATGCAGCCCATGAAGGTCATTCCAGCCACTGACATATGGGAGAGTCATAATGAAAGGCTTGAAGCCGATGTCTTAGATCCTGGTGCGGATCTCACCAGTAAAGGTGTCATATCACTTGCGGGCACCAATAATATTACCAGCACCCTTCATGGAGTGCTGGTCAAACTGCAAGGAGTATTAGAATTAAATTTGAGCATTAAATAATTTATTATTGGTTAAGCATTTTGGAATCGGCATGCTGTACAGGTGACGCATCTACGCGTTGAGGCTACGCCTCTCGTGTGTTGAGGTGTCGCCTCAATGATGCTGAGGCGAAGCCTCAATGAAGAGGAGACACCTCAACGTCGAGGAGACCGAGCCTAAATCAAGTTTTTTCACCAAATGTTTTAATTTTATCTACTTTTCTACCAATTTATCAATAAATTAAACATGCATATCAATATTTTAAACTGACCCAGTTCAATTTTAATGAAAAAAAGCAAGGAAAAAACACTAACCTCTCTTATAGCTGTAGAACAAAGATTGTATCTAATGAAAGAGTGATTAAGAACTCTACATCGTAGGTTAAGCTCAAAGAACGAGGTGCCCAAACCTCTGGAAAAAAGATGGGCCAGTTCGGAGTGATGGGAGTGCGATCCTGATCCATGGCAGAATAGTGAAGAAGAAATAAAAGTGGAGATAAAGAAGAAAGAAGAGGCGTAAATGTTTAAAATGAAATAAAGAAAAGGATTTGAATTTATATAGCTTTGGCAAATTACCATTTTGGTCCCTGAAGGAAATTTTCTTTTTGATACCTAGAGTTTTTAAATATTACTAACACTTTGAAATTGAATTGTGCTTTTAAAAAATTTACAGATTGCAGTAAACTTGAATGCAAAGCATCAAAATTTAGGCCTCTCAGATTGTACCTCAATGATGACGGCACAGAAAAGATCGAAAGCTCTTGATTTTGAATATTAAGGATGATGGCAAAAAAAGTTAAACCTCTCGGGTTGTACCCCGAGGATGACAGTATAAGAATTGAAGCCTCTTAATTTGAAACATCAAGGCAGACGATGATGAAAAATGAAATCTCTCGGGTTTTACCCCGAGGCTGATGATGCAGAAATAAAATTACAGGATTGAAGAATATCTTTTTGTATTTATTGCATGCATGTTGTTTTTTAAAAAACACCATTTTAGAAAAGCATTTTAATGGTTTTCCAAAAATAAAAGGGGAAAACTGTGGGCACATGGTTTAACCGGCTCATGAAGAAAAGTTTAATGATGATAAGGTGATAAATAAGCCCAATTTGCCAAAGAATTGGATTCTGGCCCATTTTGAGAAACCCAAAATTATAGCTCAAACCCACCAAATTGAACCAAACCCAATTGAACTAAAACCTATCAATCCATGGCCCAGCCAACTTAGCCCAAACAAATAACCCAATGAACTGAGCCCAGTAGACGGCGACGCCTGTATGAAACTAAGGGGTCGCCTCTACACCATAGAGGCACTGCCTTTTCACCATAGAGGCAACGCCTCTATGGTTCAGAGCTGAAAAAAATTAAATGCCCATTAATGACAGAACGTGGGATTCCCCCACGTTCTATAACTCCTCTCCCATATTAATGGGAGAGGAAGAAGAAAAAGGACATGGTTTAATGAGGTTTTAAGTAATTAATTCCTCTATAAATAGAGGGATTAATCTTTGGAGGGGGACTTTTTATTTTAAGAGAAGAATTTTGAGCAAAAAATATCAAGGAAAAGAAAACACTAGAAACAAAATCAACAATGAGAGCCTAAATCCAAGCATTCCAGAAGCTAAGGGCGTTCATAATCAATCTGAGGGCCAATGAATTATTTTGTGGTTGCAGTGTTTAGTTGAACCGTTTCCTTTATTGAACACATACTTGTGTAGCCTTATATGCATTATTTGGATGAGGAATTTAGAAAATTCTGGTTTGTTTGATTGCAAAAAGTATAGAGAAGACTCCACTTCATAGAGGCAGTGCCTATATAGATTGTATAGAGGCACTGCCTCTATTTTTTAAATTCCAGTTTTAAATATTTGACTGTTGCATGAACAAGCATCTCACCCACTAAGTCAACGCCTTATCACCATAGAGGCACCGCCTCTATGGCTAGTTGTTCTATTTTCATTTCTTTTATTTATTTGCTAATATTTTTTGAATTTCTTTTGTAGGATCTATATTCTGAAGACTTAAATCTTTCTTTTGTTTGGCAAATTGAAGTAAATAATGGTTTATACCATTATTTAGATTTTATTAGGATTATTTGTTTTTATTTAATTTGCATGAAAAAGGGTTGTAATCTTTTCTCCTCCCTCCTCTCTTTGTGTGTGATTTTAATTTTTGTTATTGTGATTATTATTATGGATTGTGTTTATAATGTATGTGGATGTATGAATGCATGAACAAATGGACTAAGTTTCATGAAATTGGACTAAATAAACAAACTTCGATTAAATTATAAAATTTGGAATTTGTTTAGATTAAAATAGTCATTTGCATGTAATTAAGGAAATAATTAAATAATTGAAAATAATAAAGTATAAAATACAAACGGAGGTCGATCGCATGATCGAGTGGGCTATTCAAAAGCCCATACCAAGTTTCTAGACCCAATCTCTAAGGACGGCTACTGAACTTCCTCCGTGGAATCCAGTTGCTGTAAAAGTGATTCGGATTTTATCCGGGTGGTAACTCTCATCTCCAACCAAAGCTTGTAAAAAGGTCCAAAGTTGTACTCCTAGTGAGCCCAGAGCCCACACAGTGGCGTAGTTGCCAAACACATGGGCGCGCGCTGAACCCCGCCACCTACAATTAATACTAAAAAATTCATTAAAAGTAGGTAATTTTAATATAAATAATTAGATTTATCAAATATTAGTCTCAAATAAATACTATATAATACTAAGTTACTATTAAATATTAATTTAATATTAAATAAATATTATTTAAAATACTTAAAAATATAAATAATATAAAATGTTAATTACAATAAAAAACTACATAATTATATTTAAAAATATAATTAATTTTTTGATATTTTGTATTTTGAATGTATAAATATGTTAAAATATGTTAAACGTGTTAAATGTATTAAAACGTGTTAAATGTATTAAAATGTGTTAAACTGTGTTAAACGTGTAAAACTGTGTTAAACGTGTATCTAAACACATTTAGACTTGTATAAGTTAAACGGGTTATACGGGTCGTGTCGTGTAACTTGTTACTTAAACGTATCCGTGTTTGGGTTTATAGTTTTGATAAGATTAATAAAACGGGTCGTATTCAGATTGACCATTTATGTGTTATAATCGTGTCTTGACACGACCTGTAACATCCGTGTCCTAGAACCGGATTACTGTTCATCAATGTTAATTAAGAATGTTATTACTGTTGTTAATTAAATTTGGTGATTTAAGATTTGATTGCCATTGTTATGAATAAGTGACTTAAGTTAATTAATAATGGTTTGAATAGATGATTTGGAGTTCGAATATTTTGTACTTAAGTCAATAATTGATATCGATTAAGCTTGTGGCATGGAATTGAGGTTGATAAGAGATT
>CATIWO010499862.1:0-13884 GCA_949673435.1 Macaranga tanarius
GAAAATGAAAATTTCAAACTTAAAACTTACTTGATTTCCTTTTGTAAACCTTGAATTTGATAAAAGAAGCTTGAATCGTTGTCTTAAATCCTTAAGCTTGTAAAATCAGAAGAAAATTTAAAGAAAAGAAATAGAGAAGAAGAAGAGAAAAATGGAGAAAAGAAGAAGAAAGAAAGAAGAAGAAAAAGAAGAAAGAAATGTAAAAGATATGGATTGCTACAATAACTTCCAAAAATAATTTAATAAATTCTTTTTTTTTTCCTGAAAATGTAAAATATCCATTTGACCCCTGAATGCTCCTTAGGCACAAAACAAATCTTAGAACTTATTTTTATAACAAATAAGTCCAGAAAACCAAGACTAGAACTTAGGAGAATCTAAAACAGGATGTTACACTTAGACTGAACCGCAAACTGAAAACCAAAATTATCTCTATATTTAAGCCGAATCGCCCCCTTCTCTCTTTCAGTTCATAAACCGAATGTCTCATTGGCTTATGGTTCGGTCGAGTTTTTTAGGTCGATCGGGTTTTGTACAGCCCTGATAGCATTGGTGGTATATTTTAATATTGAGTTGCACCAGATGGATGTAAAGACAATGTTTCTTAATGGCAATGTTGATTAAACAATTTATATGATATAACTAGAAAAATTTGTGTCTGGAGACCCAAATAATATGGTTTGCAAACTTAAGAAATCCATCTATGGGCTCAAGTAAGCATCTTGACAATGGTATTTCAAATTTCATCAGGTGATCATCTCATTCAGTTTTGAGATGAATTTGGTTGATGAATGCATACATCATATGTTTTGTGGGATCAAGTATATTTTTCTGGTTTTATATGTCTATAACATTTTGCTTGCCAGCAACGATATAAGCTTATTGCACGAAACTAAGAACTTTTTGGCTAAGAACTTTGAGATGAAAGATCTTAGTAATGCCTCTTTTGTATTAGACATTCAGATACATCGAGATTGCTCTTGGGGTATTCTTGTATTATTACAAAAGAGCTATATCGAAAAGGTTCTCAAGAGATATGGCATGCAGGATTGTAAATCAGGTGATACCCCTGTGGCTAAGGGAGATAGGTTTAGTCTCAAACAGTGCCCTAAGAATGATTTTGAGGAAAAGGGAATGCAAAAGATTCCTTATGCATCTGCAGTAGGGAGTCTGATGTATGCTTAGGTTTGTACACATCCAGATATTGCGTACATCTCTGGGATATTGGGTAGATACTTAAGCAATCCAGGAGTAGACCATTAAAAAGCAGTCAAATGGGTCATGCGGTACTTACAGAGAATAAAGGACTATATGCTCATATATCGGAGGTCAGATCAGTTTGAGATCATTGGGTATACTAACTATGATTTTGTTGGATGCCAAGATAGTATGAAATCTACTTCGGGCTATATTTATCTGCTAGCTTAGGGTGCTATTTCCTGGAAGAGTGCTAAACAATCTCTTATAGCCTTTTCAACTATGGCAGCAGAATTTGTAGCATGTTATGAGGTATCCAATCATGGAATATGGCTGCAGAATTTTATCACGGGACTACGCATCATGGATGGCATTGAACGACCACTTAAGTTATTTTGTGACAATAAGTCAGCAGTTTTATATTCCAATAACAATAGGAGCTCGATAAAGTCAAAACATATAGACATTAAGTTCCTTATTGTGAAGGAGAGAGTTCAGAGTGGACATTTATCTATAGAGCATATCGGTACAAACTCTATGGTTGCAGATCTATTTACTAAAGGAGTACCACCCAAAGTGTTTCATGAGCATACTGCTCGTATGGGTGTCATGTCATTTGAGGATATTCAGTTTTAGTAGGAGTTTATAATTTTAGATGCTATTTGATGTAGATATTCTTTAGTAATTTCAATTTATGGATTTCAGTTATTTCGGTTATTTTCTGTAGAAATAAAGTTTTTGGTTTATTCACACTCTGATTTTGGTATGGTTTGATCTCATTAAGGTTTAAGATGGACCAATTGAAAATAGACATGTTAAGATCATATTGCATGAAATTTTCGTGCTACACATCCACATCATGATCCATGTCATTCAGTTGTATTGACATACGTGACCATTGATAAATCGAGTTACGATAAATGTAACAAAGGCTGCTTTGATCCTGTGTTGATATGATTGATGGACCGAATTGATTATAGATACATTTCGGTAATGACAGACAGATGAGCTCATACGGTTATTTTTGTAATACATGATTATAAGGTTACACATATAACCCAAGTGGGAAATTGTTGGATCCTTAATCCAACATTTGGCTTATATGTGAATAATTATGTATTGTGGACTATCATATAAAGTTAAGATTATTTAAAAGTGATCATTTGGGTTTGAATAATTTTGGGCTTTTGATGTAACTAAAGAGTGTGGGCCTTTATTGTGTAGAGACTAATGGATAATTCTATTTTAATGATGGGCTAAAATAAAAATATCAAAAGATAATAGGATTGTTATCAATATATAGTGGTCATGGTCCCTATGTCATACATATGAAAATTATCCTATTTCTTTTTATATCCCATAAATAGAGAGAATGCAGAGAGAAAACCTAAAGGCATTCTCTGAGAAAACGTACTGACCTAAAAGGCCAGTCCATGTCTGTAAGGATTGCACTATAGATTCAGGTACGCTTCCGCTATCAAAAATTAATTTCTTAATTGTTTTGACATGAAATTGGATTTTAGGGTTTTAATTAATTTGGGATTTTTCCCAACAGATTATATATATATATATATATATATATATATATATATATATATATAAGTAATCCAAAAGCTCACAAACATTGAACTTCAAACTAATACATATAATATTACGATATGATATATGTTCTAACTTGGAACAAGAACAGTATCATCATAAAAAAATAATAATTTTTTTTTAAAAAAAATACAATTTTACTCCCCTAATGATACATGGGATATTTCAATAGGCAGGAGAGTTGTTTTGAATTTTACCAATCTGCAATATGAGTTGCCAGAACAAAAATTATTCTAAAAATATAAGGAGTAATCACACAAAAAGAAAAAAGAAAAAAGAAAAAAGAAAAAAGAAAAAAGAAATTGCAGTTCTTTTATTAATTTTGACAATAGAGGCATTCAAGTAAAAAAAAAAAGAAATCCAAAAACTCACAAACGTTCAACTTTAAACCAATACAGATTAAAATGATATTTTACTGGAATTCAGCTTTCCAAGAAAAACCAGAATTAATTCTCAAACAACTTAAAAGTAGAATCATGGCAGCAACGGAAAGCAATGTGTTTCTCCATATTTCCGTGACAGTAGGGGCAATGGAGATACTCAGTTACTTCACCAAATGTGCTAGGGAGCTCCAACCGGCAGCATGGCTCATCCTCGACTTTAAGCTGGTCGTGATACTCTTTGAACGACAAATGAAAGTCCTTTCCAGATTTCCATTCATCATAATTTGTCAATGTCTTATGAACCGTGGTGTGATGCCCGAAAATAATAATTTCGTTCCCTTTGCTAAGCAATGCCCATCCACCTTCTTTGTCATAGCTAAGCAGCTTCTTGATTTCGAGCCTCATGGAATCCTTTTTATCATCATCAGTCTTGTCTAACTTTTTATCATCATCAGTCTTGTCTAACTGAATCTTGGAGAATAGCATGCAATTTAATCTCATCCAAAACAACCATATCCAAATATAATCCAATATTATCACATCATCCTTTTTCTGCTCATCCTTTTTCTTCTCCTTTTCCTGCTCATCCTTTATCTGCTCTTTAATTTTTTCCACTTTCTTCTTGTCGTAGCTCTTCCCTAAATAAACCATCCCTAAAGTTAATTGTTTCTGTGTTGCCTCTGAAACTTTTTTTACTTCACTTGTAAACTTCTTCGCCCACTCATCGTCTCCTCCAAACAAGAAAAGGTACTCTTGGTTTTTCGTGAATTTCTAAGCCAATTGGTTAAAAAGAAAAAAAAAAAGAAATTAATGCATGCTCCTGTGCATTATACTTTAATGCATGCTCCTGTGCATTATACTTAACATTTAAATTTATGATATTAGTATATATATTTTTTCCGTAAAAATAAGTATGACACAGAGCGATGGTAATATTACCATTATGTTGCGCGATTTTACCAGATTGACCCCTTCAATTATACAACTTCTTGTAAAATATAGGGACCTTTGATAATTTAAAAAAAATCTTGTCGCATATTACGTAACGCTACGCATATCATTATCCATATTTTTTGTTGGTCAATTTATAAAACCTTCAAAGTATGTATATGTTATACATCAGACAATTGGGTGCAATACTTCACGTCCAAATAAAAATCTATTGTAAAAAATAAAAAATTATGTTGGTGGAATAATACTAACCTCTAATGGGGCGATGCCATAAAGAAGAAACTCAAGTTTCCATGTTTCTTCCTTCCATAGAGCCTTTTCTCTCAAGGTAGTGAAAGGGAAGGCTTTGATTCCCCAAATCCACATCATGTGAAGAGCATTATCGCTCACCACTTTGCCTTGAGGGTCAAGCACAACAAGGATAGGCTTGTTCTTGAAGTTCCACACATCATTAAAGAACCTAATGGCCGCTTTATGGATCAATGTTGGGTCGCACACTCTGTTCAATGACACTGTGAGTTTATCCACTTGCTCTTCCATAGTTTTTTTCCATTGCAGGTTTCTTTGTTCCAGTACTACTGGAATCCAAACCACCACATACTGCTGACTACTCTGCTGCCATATTGTGTTAATAAATAATGACGCATCCAAAATTTGGAAAATTAGTTTAAGGATTTCTAGCTCAAAGTTGGAAGCCTCTGGTATCTCCGAAATGAGCAATAGCACATTCTTCGTCCTTAGCGAATCAATGCTTACCTATATATACGTATATTCATGCAACAACATATATAATTATTGAAAAAAAATTAATAAAATAAGATCCTGCATTAATATATAGCTTAAAACATGTAATCTATTTGGAGTGATAGCAGCAATACCCTGTCTTTGGTTCTCATGTCCATAAGTGGATGGATGTCATCTTTCCGATAAATCAAGGCCTTGAGGATGTTGATGTTGTCGTGGTGAGTCTTTCTATTTAGATCCAAAAGCAATTGAACATACATCCTCTCTTCTGCCCAATTCAATTCATACATCATACGTTGACTTTTAATAACTATATTAACTGTTTATATGTTATTTTAGTTGCTAAACTATAATTTGCATTAGACGTTAAATGTTCTGACTTGTGAGTTAATTTAAAATTAACTTACAAAAATTTGAAGTAACTCGATAATAATTAGAGATAAGTTAAAACCTGAACTATTCTAATCTAATTGAAATTAACTTAACAAACTCATTAGTTTATTCGAAGTTTTATTTTACCTTTTTTAATTTTAATATAGTTATATAAATATTACAGTGAATCGAATCGAGTTGAGTTAAGTTGGATTTAGATATTTAAATTATTTAAGTTGAATTGAAGTTGTAAAAAAGAAATTCCATCACGTTCAATTTGAGTTTCGAACTTCTAATTTTAGAGTTGGGTCAAATTTGAGTTTGAAATGAGTTTAATAATATTTCGACTCGATTTAATTATATTTTTATGCATACTAAAAATTAGTAGTTTTTAATTCAATTGATTTTAGTTTATTTTTGTACTTGTGTTTAGTATGAAACAAAAAGAAAAATAAATTCAAGTGCTTTCATTTCTTAATTATATAGATAATATTAGGTTTATTAGTCTCAAAAATCCCAAATTCTTTTTTGACCTTTTGTACGTTTGTGCCAAATTTAAAATTTTGATTAAACTAATTAATTTGGACATAATTAGCACAATTATCATTTGGTGAAAATTAAACTAAAATTCAATAAAACTGCAGAGCTAAATTAGCCAACTTTTATTATTATAGGTTCTATATTCATGTGAGACATTAACTAAATAACAAAGGATATGAACTTCTAGTTGTTAGAAATAAAATGAATTTTTTACTACCGTTTTATATTTTTGTAAAACTTATTCAACCTAAAATATAACTAAGTATTATAATTAATATTTAAATGATGTAAATGTGAAACTAAAAAAATAGAGACTAGTTATTTTGCTTCAGATATCATGTGCATATTTTATTTTTTAAATTTTGACTAGTTATATTAAAATTACAAATAATATATCAAATTAAATTAATTTTATCAAATTTTAAGATTTAATATAATTTTATAAACGTTGAAAAGATAGTGTCTTTTTTTTTTTTATACGAATAGCATATAATATTATGATGAGTATTTTATAAAGAAAATTTATTTCATTTAGTACAACTCATAAATATCATTCATTTCATTTTCAGTAAATCGGAATAAAGAAAGAAAGAAAAATTGTTACGTAACTATAGGAGCAAACCTATTTGTTTGGAGCAGATTTGCAAATGTCCGCCTAGACGCTCATTTATTCTTCCTAGTAATTCAGCCAAATTGACCAGCTCCCCTGTCGAATCTGCCACAGAAGGCCTGTGATAATCATGCGCAAGAGATTACTACGTACTGAATTGCATATATCATTAATTATATACATAACAATATATATAAGCCACTAAAAAACAAAGCATAGAGTCAATATATGAGTAGTAAAGTGGTAATTCTTTTCCAAGGGTATCATAAGATATAAGATTTGAATTATATTATCATCAATTTAAAAAAACATAACTATCTTTGTTGTGCAGTCCATCGATGTTTAGGTCATATGATCTCCTACTAACCAAAAAGAAAAAAACAAAGCATAGAAATGTAGCAAAAATATTCTTGCCTACTCAAAAACTTAACCAGTGAAATTCTAAAAATTAAAATATTTTTAAATCGATTCAACTTGAAACAAAGAAAATTAATTGAATCATATTAAGTTGAATTTTTATGTTCTAAAAAAAAAAAAAAAAATGAGGATAGTTTATGTGTTTATTCAGTTATTAATAACCTATTACATACATAATATGTGTTTTTATTTCAACCATCTAGTTCTAGTGGAATAATATAAATTATTTTTTAAATATTATATTTGTAATTTCTGTCAGCATCTTATAGTTATAAGAATTCTATCTAATTCGAATCGGGTAAAATGTTATAATGGAGTGATATTAGAATGAGTCTATGCAAATTAAGTTATTAACTACATTTTGTTAATTTGTGCAAAAATAAAAAATAGTGTATATATTATGTGTATGGCATACAGGTAGATACAGGCACTACTCACAGTGTTAAGCTGGCGAGTTTGGTAATCTTGGTAGCAGAAGCCATGACACTTCTTACAGTTCCGTAGATACCAGTTTGCAGTAACTCTGTGAGAAGTGGCAGATAATCAGCTGGTAAAAATTCCAAAGATAATCCTCCGGCCTTAACCACCAACTCAGTGGTCTGTCTCATGCGTTCGATGAGAGAGTTGAGTGCTTTAAACGTATCCTTTAATGAATCAGCTGCGTGAGCCTGAATCAAAGGTACTTGCATGAGGTTTGCAACTTCTTTTGCAACTGTATCTGAGGAGTGAGTCTCGGAAATGAGCCAGAATTCTCCATAATTCAAAGCAAAAGCTAACATGATCATCACCAACTTAGAGTCCCACGAATATTTTGACAGCATTTGTAATAGTGAGATTGTTGTCGTATGAGGATCTGCTCCACTTCGAGCCTTGTGAGAGATCTACACATTTCATTTTTCAAGCACAATGCAAAACTTTTAGTTAGTTTAAATCATCACTCCAAATGCTAATTAAACCATGTGCTTGTGTAACGAATCACCAACATAATTTTTGGTCGTGTACAACTTATGATTTTAGTTTTCATAAAATTTTATAATAATTTTAAAATTTAATATATATATATATAATTTCATTTATTCAATGGTTTAAAGAAAAAAAAATGATTATTAAAAGAATTATAACATTTTACCTAACTTTCAGTTTTAAGTGAAAAAAAATTGTTATTGACTTAATACTTGCAGGTAAGTAAGACTGAGTATGTGTGTCAAAGTAATTCAAAAAATGCAAATTCTTAGAAACTGATGTGAAAATCGGAGGACTAAAAAATTCTCCAAAACCAAATTTGAAATTTAAATTTTTAATCTAAAATACTTCAAATTTTTGGAATAACTCAAAACGAAGATTCAGAGTATAGGGAGATTTCAGATACTTATTATTAAATTATGTCCAAAACTATTAAAGCGAAGCAGTTAAAGCATGTAACTAATAGAACTATTCTAAAGTGAAGTAAGAAAAACATAATTTCCTAGAAAAAAGTAAGAAAAAAAAATTTCTTTTTTAATTTCAAATCATTTAATGATGCATAACTAATTAAATAAATTTTACAAAAAAAAAAAAAAAGAGAGTAATTTGGGAACTTGGGAACCTTTACCTCGCAAGAGAGTTCATCAATAACAAAAGACAATGGTCCAAGCACCGATTTGTTATCGACTTCACGGTTGTCGAGTTTAGTGTTGTTGTCTTCCTTTTTCTTTTCATCTTCAATTTTCTAAATTAATTAAAGTAGAAGTGATTACTCCACAAATGATTGTTTAGAACATTAAAAACAAAGAGAATGAGCAGTTTTATTCTGAATTTTGAATTAATTATTAATTAAATTATACTTTTAAAATTATTTCAATTATCAATTCTATTCAATTTTATTTTAAAGATATAATTATATTTTTAAAAATTATTTTTTAATTTCTATAAAATAAATTTGATATTTATTATTTTTTAAAAATAAACTGTAAAAAATTATTTTTAAATATTAATCTTATCACTCTCAAAATAAACTCAGGAATTAATTTCTAAATTTTTATATAAACTTTTATTTTTTAATATATTAATTAAGAAAAATAATAAAAAAATAAAAAAATTGATAACTTGTAAATCAAGTTATTATATACATTAATATTAATAAAAATAAAAACCATAAAGTAAGCACATTTTAACAATAATAATAATAATAAAATTTTTATTAATATTTTTATTTCGTTATATTGTATTCAAAAAATTAAAAATCTTTTAAATTCTTGATTAATATTTTTATACCTCAAATTTTTTAAATTTTTATACTTATTTTTGCTCGATTTCTATCAGAAATTTTTTTAAATAATATAGTTGAAAGTTGAGAAATAAATTTTAAAAATAATTAAAATGTAAAAGTTTTTAGTGAAAATGTTTAAAATTTATGAAAATATTTTAAACATTAAAATTTGAAAATTTCCCGAAATCAGGGGAATCCTTTATTGCCCGAGAATAGGTGGGGATTTCGAAAAAGGTTAGGAACGACAAAAGCATGAGAATAATGAGTTTTCAAGAAGGGGCTCTTTAATTTCAAAAGAAAGTGGTAAGGTTAGGATTTGAAAGTATTTCTCATATTTTATTTTTAATTATTTTTAGTGCATATATCTATTATAATTATTAAATTAATAATTATGGCAAATATAAATGCACAATAATTAATCAATAGTTATAATTAAGAAAGATTAATCTAACGCTCTTTTTAATTTATATATATATATATAAAAATAAATGAGTAAATTGAAATAATTTTAAAAGTAAAATTTATTTGATAATTAGTCTAAAATTCAGAATAAAACTAATTATTTTTTTAAAAAATAACATAAAATTAAATTAATGAGAGTTTAGTGAAGCGTGTATACAGGTGGCTTAGAAAAAAAAAATGTAATACTAATAACAAAAAGAATTAAGGGAGTTTGAGTTTGAGTAGTGGTGTAGGATTTACCGCAGTCTTGGCAGCCTGAGATTGACAGTAATTAAAAATGTCTTTGACGGTCTCAAGAAGAGTTCTCACATCAAACTCACGCCCATCAGGGGCATGAGTTTCTTGAACTTCTTTCAATATTATTGGTTTCGAATATTCATCAAACAGTGCTAACTTGTTTTGCTCTTTCTTGATAAATTGTTGGGTACTGGCGCTGGTGCTTGCTACAAATGGGGGTGAGGCCATGGCAAGAGAGATATAGCTAGCCAATTACAGAGAAACTTAAGGGTTTAAGTGCAGAAGAGGGAAGAAATTAATGCTCTTGTGTCTTTACATGTAATGGCTGAGGCTCTTTATAATATAACTCAGAATGGAGTAAAGGGAGGCTTCCAACAAACTAGAATCCAATTAAAAAAAAAAGTTGATTATCATTTTGCTTTCTGTGTTTTAGCATAGTCTTGTGTTTATAATATTTAATTAAAATCCCCTATGTTTTTAATTATTATACTAACCACCTTTTTTTTTTCTTTTACTTTTTGTATAATGTAATTCTAATATCCAATACACTTAAAATTTATTCAAGTATTTTAATAGAAAAAATTAAAAACTTCTAATTAGAATATTATTAAGAAAAAATTAAAACTTCTAATTAGAATATTATTTAAGTATATTTAAGTACTAATTAGTAGTTTTTTTTTTTTTTTTTTTAAAAAAGATAACATATAATTTTTTTATTGATCTATGTATATATAATTGCTGAACTCTAAAAATATTTGGTACAAATTTTGACAAGTATTCATTCTGAAAAACTTATTAATATTTTCTTACAAAATTTATAAAAATTTATTGTTTTAACAACAATATTTCTTTGTCTTCTAGTCTTCCTAAAACACCCCTCAACCATTCCATCAAAAACACTTTAATTTTATTTCACAACATCCATTTTTTATTATACCGAAAATTCTGTCTTCTATTACACCTAAAACACCCCTCTCCTATATATTCCATCAAAAACACCTTCTTTTGCTTTTTATTTTAGGTAGAGTGAAAACATTAGTAACTTCTAAACTCTTTTCTATTTTTTTCCATTTCTTATATTTGATTAATTTTTTTTTCTCTTATGTTTGATTACTTTTTTTTTTTTATATATTTGATTAAATGTTTTTTGACATTAAATTCTTATAGGAAATACCAGGTAATTGGCACAATAACTCCTTGAAATAATTAAGGTACTCTTTAACTTTTTGAACCCTTTTATATTTTTTTTTTAATTTTTCATATTCAAAAAATTAAAAAAACACATTTCTCTCTACTAATATAATTTATTTATTTATTTTTTTTTGTTGTATTGATAATTACCTGTTCTCTTAATTTTGAAACATTTTTAATTTTTTTGTTTTTGTAGTTATATTTGTTATTTTAATTCATTTACTTAGCAATTATCATATGATTTAGTCTTTTAAATTATTTTAACATGAAAATTTATATATATATATATATATATATATATATATATATATATATATATATATATATATATATATATATATATATATATAACCCATAGATGTCTTGAAGTAAGTCATATTGCCAAGCTACTCAACCTTCAGCACTATTAATTAATATTTAAAAATTATAATTTTCTTCAAAATAATACTCAAATAATATTTTTTTTGAGGATAATACTCAAATAATATTTTGAAATTAGAAAAATTAGTTGTTTGTTAAAATATTTAAATAACGATTAATTGTGTGAAATACTATGATTATATCATGCCTAAGCACAAAATTTTCTCTCATTTAGTAAAAATATTATTTCGAATAAGTTTGACGTGATAATAAGTTTAAAATCAAATAGAATTTGATTCGATTAGCTTTCTAGATGGGAATTTAAATTTAATGTTATAAACATGAAAACTGTAATGAAACACTGGGGAAGTAGAAGTAACCTTAAAAAAAAAAGAACAAGGGAAATAAAGTAAAGGCAAATTAATCAACGTTTACATTTTGCAATAGTTAATTTTTTTTTCACGTTTTATAATATATATTTTAAAAGAATTTTTTGTATAAAAGAAGAGAGAGGAATCAACTTCCTTGCTTCTATTGTTAACAAAGTGATAAAATTTTGAAGAAAAAACTGCATGCACTTATGTGAACTCTATATCTAAACTTTTTTACTAAAGAAGTTTAGTATCAAATCTACCTCAACATGCACACTTTAAAGGACTGTGATGGAATCAATTTCTTACATTTGGGAATATATAACTTAGTTGATTTATTTATATATTTTATCCTTTTAGAAAACAAAACAAAAATATTGAAGGTTTTTATAACAATTCTTTTTTTTTTTTTTTTTTGGATGGGATGATTACATAATTCTTAGGGAAATTTTCCCATAATATATGGTTGCCAGATTAATATATAGCAATTCCCTCATACTAAACTAACCAAAATTCTTTTAAAAAAATTATAAACAATTAAAGCTATAATTTTCCCAAAAAGAATTAGTGTATTCTATTTTAAATCAACATTTATACCATACAACAGCTAGTTTTTAAACATTTGTTCTCTCTTGCCCCCACCTCATGCACTTTTTTTTTTCCCCTCAATTCTCAAGACTAATATCATTCTCATTTTTTCTTTAATGTATATTCAATGTACAAATCTAATTCTTTGCTTCGTTTTGTATCTAAGAATCAGAATTTGTGAAAGAAAGTAAATGGGTAGAGGAAGAGAAGGGAAGCATGACTGAGTGAGAGAAGACAATTGTGGAGAAATTAAGATGACAATATAAGAAGTATAAAATTTAATCAACAACTATCGGGATTAGCTGGTAGGAGTTATTCTTATTTAAATGACGTCTTGGATACGTGTCATGGTGTATATATTCACGTTAAATTAACTGTTGAGAGACCTTTATTGTCCTTGTAGTCTTATCTAAATCGAAATGAATTAGTGAAAATTCATAAAGAAGGATTTTGCATAAAGAACCGAATTAGTGAATTTTCCTTTATTAATATATATATATTTTAAACGAAGTTTTTGCATAAAGAAGGTAGATAGAATAAACTTCTTTACTTCCATTATAATCAAGGTAGAATAAACTTCTTTACTTCCATTATAATCAAGGTAGAAAACTATATGCGCTTTTATAAATGGGATGAATTCTCCATCTTAACTCATTTACTCAAAAAGTTCGTGTAGTATCTAGATATATTTCACTCAAGCAGTGATGGAATCACGTTTTTAAATTTAAAAAATAGGGATAAGAATCATATTTTTAAATTTAGAAATGCCTTACTTATGATAGATATATTATATTGGACAAAGGGACAAATTAGATCCTCAATTTTGGACCAAAATTGACATTAGACATTCATATTTTTTTGGGCAAAGATGTAGTTTTGCCCCTATGTTTGCTTCAAGTCACAAATAAGCTCCCTTTCTTTTTTTAAGACCAAACAAATTAGGGTTGTTATGAAAATAACTTTTTAGGCCCTTGATGATCACTTATGAGTAACGGAAGTGATCTCCGTTAATGGCAATTGGTGACATGGCATAAAGCTCCCATCCTTATCTCTCATTTCCTGCTATTAGAATACCTGCTTTTTCAACTCCTTCGATAGGAAGGGGGGAAATTGCAAAAACCTTATTTTTACAAAATCAAAATCCTAAAAATAAAAATTGTAATCAAACAAGAATGACATCATCATCGTAACTGGAAGATCTAGCAGGTGATGTACTTTTGAGCTGGATTATGAGGGACCTCCAAGGTTGTAACATTCTGCCCTAGAATTGACTGAGTTATAGATAGAATTTAGACTAAATGGTAATAGAAATAAGTTTGAGGGTTGTTTTAGTGCCTAAGGATATTATAGGGGTCTAAATGGCTTTTTGGTAAAAAAAAAGAGAGCACTGTAGTTCTTCTCCTTTCCCACGTATGTTTCTTCTTATCACCATTACTTTCTTTCTTTCTCATTTTCTTTTCTTCTTTTTTGCTTCTTCTTCTTCTTCATTTTCTTCTTTCTTTTCCTTTCATTTCCAATCTTCAACTTTCAAACAACAAATTCAGAGTTTCATTTAACAAATTTAAGACTTGATATATAAGAATTTTGGTAATTTTGAATATATGGACTTTCAAG
>CATIWO010499929.1:0-15833 GCA_949673435.1 Macaranga tanarius
GCCTTTACTTGCTCTTTTGGATTCTTCTCTATATTGCTCGGTAATGCACCTTGATTCCTTGTTGCTAAGGAATTTGCTAGCTGCCCCATTTGCACTTCTAGATTGTGAATAGAAGAAGAGTGATTTCGGATCATCTGCTCCATCCTCTTTTGAGTTTCATCTTGCTGGCTCATCTTTGATGATATTACATCCATAAATTTCTCCATTTTGCTCTCCATTGAACTTCCAGAGGATGAACCTTTATCTTGTTGAAATTGAGGTTGAGATTACTATATATTTTATCCTCCAAATCTTGGTGGTGCTTGTGGTCTCCACTGGTTGTTTCCTTGATTGCCCCAAGAGAGATTTAGATGGTTCCTCCAACTTGGATTGTAGGTGTTTCCATAGACTTGGTTCTGAGGTCATTTGAAGTTGCCCACATAGTTGACACCCTCTATAGTCATCCCTTGCATCATTTGACATTCTATGGTAGGATGATCTCCTTGACATAGCTCACATGAGGACGACAATGTAGATACTACATTCACATTTACCTTGTCCATCCTTTTTGTTAGAGCATCAAGCTTTGCATTCAATATGGTAAAACTGTCCACTTCTATTGCTCCAGCCTTCTTAGTAATGGTCCTCTCATTAGACCACAAACTCTGTATATTGGCCATTTCTTCAAAGAGATTCTAGGCATCTTCTGGTGTCTTTGACATGATAGTACCTCCAGCTGCTGCATCAATGTTGACTCTAACTGCATGATTGACTCCTTTGTAGAATGACTACACCAAATCCCATGAAGGAATCAACTGAGGTGAACACTGCTTCTGAAGGTCTTTGAATCTTTCCCAGCACTCGTAGAATGTTTCATCATCTCTTTGAAAGAAAGAATTAATCTCATTTCTAATCATCATCACCTTTGCAGGTGGCAAGTATTTGTTGAAAAAAGCTGTGTAGAGCTCTTGCCAAGTGTTGATGGAGTTGGGTGGCAAACTTGTAAACCATCTCTTTGCTCTATCCATTAGGGAAAATGGAAAGAGAATCAACTGGATTGCATCAGACTGTACTCCATTCATCTTAAAGGTAGAATAGTACTCCAAGAATCTAGACATATGACCGAATGGATCTTCATGTGGTAGCCCATTGAATGGTGAGTTCTGGATCATCTGGATCATAGCTGGCTTGATCTCAAAGTTGTTTGCTGCTACCGCTGGCCTCACAATTAGTGTTTGATCACCTTGCACATTAGGACTCACAAAATCTCGCATGGTTCTCTGACCATTCTGAGGATTTTGCAAAAGTTTTTGCCTCGGTGGGTCATTCTCTAAATCCCTTGCGTCCATTTTGCTTGGTGAGTGTTTTGATATGACTGTTTGCTTCTTTTTCTCACAAACTGTCTTTTCTAACTCCAAATCAAGTGGTATCAATTCAAGTCCTTGTTTGCTTGCACTTCGTGTGTGCATCAACCAACATAAATTCCTGCAATACCACAATTAAAACAAAAATTAAAAATAACGTCTAAATCAAGCAACACAATTTTCTTACAATATCAATCTTTGCCAAATCTCTAGAAACGGCTCCAAAAACTTGATGTGTACTAATCTGCAAGCGTACAGAATTGTATCAAGTAGTAAATAAAGATATCGTCACACAGAGATTTGAAGTTAAATACTGTAATACTCACAATGTTTGATTGTTTAGACAGCGAAATAGAGTTTGGAATTTCAAAGAAACTAAATTTAAAAAAAGTAAAAACATAAATTTTAATTCAAATTTTAAAGGCTAGGGTTCCTTATTCTCAATTGACCATTTCAAAGGATTGATTACACAACTAAGTCTACACTAGTTTTAATTCATTTTGAAGGGATTTTAGAAACTATAGATTTTCCTCTCAGATAAACCTATAATTAATTGAAGATTAATCAACATTAAGTTAACCGGCTCTCACCAACCCAATGCCTTTTAATTTCAATTTTAAACACAACCTTTATTCAATATTGATTCACTTAATTGTCTCTCAACTAACTAAGTAACCAATAGGTTATTGTTATTTCTTAGAGAACCTATCTCTCGATTAAGCCCATAGTGTTGATTCAATTCTAGGTTGATCAGTCCTAAAACGACATTGAGTTCAACAATAACCAATGAATTAAATCTAGCAACCCAACATAATCACAATAAGCACATGGTCAATTCAGAATAAGAACCCTAGAAAAGATCTAGCTACTCATATTAAAGAGAAAAGAAAATAAATCTGAATATAATTAAATAAATAAAAGAGTGATACAAGAAAAATCTCTTTTCAATGATATTAAGAAGCCATGCTCTTCTAACTTCAAGCCAAGTATCACTTTTACTATGAACTAAACAAATAAAATTGTATTCTGAAAATAGAAACTTAATGTCACATAAGTCAGGCATAGGTGCGCAAGAAAATGGCATGGCTGCGCAAGAAATAACTTATTGCTGAGCTCTGTGAGTGGCACGGCCGTGCTCGATTTTGGCATGGCCGTGCCACTTTGTAACATGGCTAAAAATACTCTCAGGCATGGCCATGCTCATCCCCAACATAGATAACTCCTTATCTTGAGTCTTTAGCCTATCCAAACTTCAAGGATTGATCCAATCTTCATCCCAATACATCCTATAAAATAAAATACAAAAGAAATTATCTAAAAATAACTAAATCCTACCAATTAAGACAAAATAATAAAACAAACTAAATTCACTAAAACTAACTAACTAATAATGCAACTACTAAGCCTAATATGCAATAAAATAGAGTGCTTAAAACTAGTATTTTTCACACTCATCATGTTACATTTTCCTATTTCTGCCTTTCATAGGACCAAATCTCCCATATTGAAAGCCCTCGATTAGACTCTTTTGTTGTGATAGCGAGCGACCTGATGTTGTCTGGCTTCGGCTATAGCTTCAGCCTATTCTCTTCTTTCTTATAATATATCTAAGGATATTTTATAATTGCTTTCATTTTCTATTTCATTCAGGTCTTTATAGACCCTATATGAAAGAGACCCTATCTCGACTGGTATTATTGCATCCATTCCGTATGCTAATCGAAAAGGCAATTCTCTTGTTACACTTCTTGAAGTAGTGTGGTATGCCCATATGACATTGTATAGCTCGTCTGCCCAATTTTCTTTTTTGTCATTAAGGCATTTTTTGATGCCTTGTAATATAGTTCGATTAGTTACCTTTGTTTATTCGTTAGTTTGTGGATGAGCTACGTAGGTGAATCGTAACTTTATTTTGAGTTCAGAATAGAATTGTTTAAACTTCACATTGTTGAATTGCTTTTTATTATTTGTAATGAGAGAGTGGGGGATTCCAAATCTACATATCACTTCTTTCCAAAAGAAGCTACGAACCCTTGCTTCAATTATTATTGAAACTGCTTCGACTTCAATCTATTTAGTAAAATGATTTATTGCAATAATAATAAATTTTTTCTGACCTATTACCAGAGGGAAAGGTCTGAGTATATTTATTCTCTAAATAACAAAAGGCCATGGACTTTTAATAGGATTCATTATATGAGTAGGTGAGTGTGTCAACTGCGAGTATTTATGACATTTGTCAACTGCATCTTGTGACATTATAGGCTAATAGTAGCCTTACAAAAGACCTTTCTTGACTAGTGTGGCCTGAGCTTCGTGAGCTCCACATGTACCTTCGTATATTTCTCTAAGAATATAATTAACTTCTTCTGGTGAGACACACTTACTCCACAGATGGCTAGATGACCTTCGGTATAGATTCCCATCCTGGAATAAATACTGAGTAGCTTTTATTTAAATTTTCTTTATTTGATTCTTATCATTAGGTAGTTTTCCTGATTCTAGGTATTCGGCGATAGGTTTGATCTACTCGGCTACCTCAAAGGTAGTGAACATTTCATTTTCCTCCATAGAAGGTTTAACGAGTTCTTCTTTGAGATGGAGGTTTTGAAACATAGGTCCATTTTCCACTGTATACTTGGCTATTATGTCAGCTTTGTTTTTAGTTCTTAGAATTTGGACTAAACTCCACTATCCGTCGTATGCTTTTAACCTTCGTAGAAGCGAATGAGCTTTATCCAAATATCTAATCATATTTGGATATTTTGTATCATAGGTTCCTTTAAGTTGATTGACTACAAGTTGGGAATCACAAAGTATTTGAAGACATTCTGCTTATATTAATTTTAATCTAGTGATCAAGGCTTTGTACTCTGCCGTATTATTTATGGCAGCGTAAGCTATTCTGACAACATACTCGATTTTTATTTTTTTAGGTCCTATTAGGATTATTCCAGCACCTGACCCTTGCTTTCTCGATGCACCATCAATGTAAATTCACCATAATATTTTTTCATTGCTGAATCCCTCTGTCTCTGTCATTTCTTGTATAAAATCATATAGCACTTATGCTTTTATTGCTGTTCGAGGCTCGTATGAGATGTCATGTTCACCTAATTGCGCTGACCATTGGACGAGCCTTTCAGATGTCTCTGGTCTCTGTAGGATCTTTCTTAAGGGCTGGTTTATTCGTACCACTATCTTATGAGCTTGAAAGTAGTGGCAGAGCTTTCTTACTGTGTGCACTAGAGCTAGTGCAAGTTTATCCATCTTGGGATAGCGGATTTCTAATCCTCTAAGGACTTTGCTCACGTAATAGATAGGGTTTTGCTCTCCTTTATTTTCTCGGACTAGTACCGATACTAGAGATTCGTTGCCCACTGATAAGTAAAGATATAGCATTTCTCCTGAAGTTGGTATACTCAATAAAGGTGGAGATGCTAGGAATCTATTGATATTTTCAAATGATGTTTGGCAGTTAGTATTCCATTCAAATTTCTTGACATTCTTCATTGCTTAAAAGAAGGGAAGGCATTTTTTTTACTGAACAAGACATGAACCTTCCTAATGTATTGATTCATCCATTCAATTACTGTAATTCATTCAGAGTTGTTGGAGGTTTCATATTGATGATTGCTTCCATTTTTTCTAGATTAGCCTCAATTCCTCTTTGTGAAATCATGAAACCTAGGAATTTTCCTACTTTCACCCCAAAGACACATTTGTCAGGGTTAAGTTTGACCTTATATTCATCAATTTTTTTTCAAAACCTATTCTAAATCTATAGAATAGTCTTCCACTGTTCGACTTTTTATAATTAGGTCATCTATATATACTTTAATGGTTTTGCTAATGTCTTCCTTAAAGATAAAGTTCATGAACCTTTGGTATGTGGCTCATGCGTTTTTGAGTCCGAAGGGCATTACATCATAACAATATAACCTTTGATGAGTTATAAAAGATGTCTTTTCTTGATCCTCCTTCTTTATAGAAATCTGATGATACTCTTATGCAGTATCAATGAAGCTATACATTCCATGATAAACAGTTGAATCCATTAGCTGATTAATAGTTGGTAAAGGGTAACTGTCCTTTGGGTATGCTTTATTAAAATCTGTGTAATCCATACACATCTAATACTTGCCATTTGAACAAGTACCACATTCGCTAGCCATTTGGGGTGTGTAATCTCTTGTATGATTCCTGCTTTTAGCAGCTTTGTGGTTTCAGATGTTATAATTTTTTGCATTTCTAGTGCGAAGTTCCATTTCTTTTATATCACTGGCTTAATAAAGGGATTAATATTCAGGCTATGAGCTACTACGTTTGAATTAATCCCTACTATTTTTTATGTTTGTGTAGTAAAAGTGCCTTCATGGCTTTGCAATACTCGTTCAATCTCCATCTTTACTTATTGAGGTATCTCTCTACCAATTTTTATTACTTTGCCATTCGCAAGCTTTATTTCTTTCAGCTCCTCTATTGGTTCTGGCTTTATTCCTTGCTTTTCGATATCCATATTAGATTCAATCGGAAAAGCTTTTAGTTCATCTTTGGTGGCTAGTTAGTAGCACTACTTAGTAATTTTTTGATCTCCCTTGATTGTAATGACTCGTCCTAAAATAGGAATTTTCATTATCAAGTATCTGATACTTGTTACGGCATTTGTTTCTCATAGGATTAGCCTTCCGATAACTCCATTATAAGCTAACCGAGTGTCAACTATGTTGAATAAGGATTTTATTATAGTATGCACTTATGAATCTTGATCTCTGAATTCTATGTCTAATTTAACACTTCCCATTGGTTGAACAGTTCCTCCGCAATAGCTAATTATCATATTCGTGATTGGTTTCAATTCTACGGCTGAGCCCCCCACAGCTAGAAAGGCTTCCCAAGTGAGGACATTAATTGCACTTCCAACATCTACAAGCATCCTTTTTACCAAGTAATTCTTTATGTAGGTGTTGATGACTAGTGCATCATTATAAGGCTACTTAATATGAAGTCCATCCTCTGGGGTAATAGTGATCGTTGGTGTAGATGAGCTAGTTCATGTTATATACACCTCTCTCCTTGGTCTTTTCTTGCCTCTTAGTAAGGATTCGCCACCTGTGATCATGTTTATGACTCCTGATACATCTTTACGAGTCCTCTTCGTATCCTTCTGATGTTCAAACCGAGTGTCTGAGGTTCGTACTCTTTTTGGGATATCCTCGATAAATTTTTTCAAAGAACCTGCTCTTACCAATCGTTCAATCTCAATCTTGAGATCATGACATTCATATGTATCGTGACCATGATCTCGATGGTATTTGCAATGTTGGTTCTTATCTCTTGTTTCGATATAAAGCGGATTGAGCTTCCGAGGAGTTGGTATGTCTATTCTATTTTGCTTAATCCACATCAAGATTTTTGATTTAGGAGCATTAAGAGGAGAGTATCTCTTATTGTCATTCCTCTGTTTATTGGAACTATATTTCCTTTTCGATTCTCTTTTCTCATCTTTTCTTTTTGGCCCTCTTTCCTCACCATCTTTTTTCCGCATCTCTCTCCTATCTTCATCCAAGTCAATTAACTTGGTTGCTATAGCCATTGCTTCTGGAAAAGTTTGGGGTTTCTTTGTCAGTATTTTATCTCTGAGCTTTCCCATCTTAGTTCCGTACTTTAGAGCATATATGGCTACCTCATTGCTCAAGTGCTCTATTTGCATAGCAATTTTGTTGAACCTGTAGAGATAACTTCGAAGTGTCTCGTTATCATCGTGTTTATAGAGTTGTAAGTCATTAATACTCTTCTTTGGCAGAATATTGGTTATGAACCGAATTCTGAATTGTTCTATTAATTCTTCAAAGGTGGTTATAGAATTTTTTGGTAATCTATGGAACCATCTCTGAGCAGTGTTCATCAGAGTTGTAGAAAATACTCAGCACATAATGGTGTCGTTAATGTTCTATAACATCATCTTCATTTGGAATATTGGGACGTGAGCTACCAGATCACCCGTTCCATCATATTGATCCAAAGGCAGAACCTTAAACTTCGAAGGTATTAGGTTTGCCATTATACTATGAACAAATGAAGTGCTTCCATCAAGTGTACATTCCTCTATTTCATCAGGTCCAGTGCGAACCTTATGTAATGCTTCCTATAATTGACGATTAAAGTAGTCCTGTCCCTTCTAGAAATGGCGGATTCCGATTCCTACTCTGAGTTAGATTTCTATACTCTATTCCTATTTTTACACGATTCACCTTATTCATTACGGAGTTACAATCGATTAATTTGTGGAGCATTATTAGTTGTTCCAATAGGTGCAATGGATGCTGGAGTTGAAGTTCCCATAATAGGAATTTCGGATGCTGTCTCTTGAGTTAAGTAGGACAACTGTTATTGTAGGAAAGAGAGCTGCATCTTTACGCTATTGATCTATGCTTCCTTGTATAATGGTGGGAGATTTGGAGGAATAGACGTTTGACCTAAATCAATTGCGTTTGGTAGAGTTGAGAATTCAGGTAAATTTAGGAAAAGAACAGTTGGAACGGGTCTTGACATATGTTGAAAAGGAGTGTAATAAGGTGGAGATACTCAGTATGTTATTCCTAGTTGAGAGTTGTTTGGTGTTGGATTTAGTAGCGTGAATGAATCAAAACCATGAGGTTGTGAATAATTGTCTTATTGGGCGGTCGTCGGAATGGCTTGAGTGACAACCAATATGCTGGTAGATGCTCCATTTTAAACAGATGGAGAATCTGCTGTATTTGCCATGTATCAACGCATAAAATTTTATGCGTTTGGCCTGAAAATTAAAGAAATATTCTTGTTTTTCCCACAAACGACGCCAATTGATGAATGTAAACTTCTCCCTTATACCTACAAGCACAAAGAAAACTAAGATGAACCTAAAATCTTTGATCTGTAGGCTTTCCGATACTTAAGTTAGAGAGATATTTTCAAGATAGTTCAATTAAGAGAAATATGAGCCTTTATATAGGTATAAAAGAGACATACCTAATCCCAATCGAATTGGTATATTGAGAATCCTTATCCTTTATCAATCAATAACTTTCACTTTATCATATAATAATTTCATATGGACATAAAGTCCTCTATTGGGTTTAATCTTATGGGTTTGGACTTATATAGGCCTTCTAGGACTATCAGATAGAATTGACATAATTTATAGAGTTGAAGGAATAAATATAAATGACTTTGAAAATAAGATGTGTATTTGATAATTGCCCTAAAGTTTATGATAAAACCAATAGTTTTTTCTAAAAAAATTTAATATGACGAGAATTCAAACACTAATATTCTCTATTATTTGTGGCTGATTAAATTGGCTAATTTTTTTTAGTATCAAATAAAAGAAAATTTTTACATTTGATGCACCTAAAAACTAAATTTTTTTAAGCATTAACGTACGATCAAACATAAAACTTTTTCACAAACAAGATCAATCTTTTTGTTGGTTCAGTGTTGATTACAAACGCATTATTAATCAGTATAAAAAGGCAATGCCAATTATAGCTAACAAGTTCTTGTACAAAAAATACAATTAAAGTTTTTTTTTTTTTTTATCCAAGTTGATATATATATATTTTTATTAATAGGATCTAAGCATCGATAATGGACTGCAACTTATGATGCCTCTCCAAGTAATTAGTAGACCACTATCTCACTAGCCAAGTTGATATTTAATTGGCACAAGCAACAACGGTTCTTTCTTATACGTTGTAAGACCAGCTGTTTCTTCCATGTTGATTTCTTCTTTCTTCGCATTATAAGGCAATTTCCAATCAAAACAAAACAAAAGATTTGCAAGTGCAAGCTCAACAGTGGCCATTCCCATGGCAATTCCAGGACACCCTCTTCTTCCACCACCAAATGGTAACATTTCATAACATGATGACCCTTTAAAATCAATTGGGTTGTCTTCAAATCTTTCAGGAATAAACTCTTCAGGATTTTCCCATACTTTTGGATCTCTTCCTATTGCCCATACATTAACTTGGATTCTAGTTTTTGGATAAATTTCGTAGCCATTGATGCTGAATTTTGACATGGCTTCTCTTGGAATTAGTAGTGTTCCTGGAGGATGTAATCTTAATGTTTCTTTTAATACCATTTTTAAGTATCCAAGCTTTTCAATGTCATTTTGTGACACTTTGTTTTTATTATCTCCAATGCAACTTCTTATTTCTTCTTGTGCTTTCTTCATCAGCCTTGGGTTCTTAACAAGTTCTGCCATTGCCCACGTCAAGGCTATTGCTCCAGTGTCCACTCCAGCCAGAAATATGTTCTGCCATTAAATAAAATTTGTACCATGGTCAATTCAAATCCAGAGATCCATACATATATTCAGGACTGCCTTTAGTGATGTCTTGAGTTCGACCTATACTAAATTCTTTTGGATATCAAGTTTTGAGTTCATTAATCTCACTCATCGGCTCTATAAAAAAAAAATAAGTGCAATGATTTATCCTTGATAAATAATATTATTTATTTTTTATCCTTGATAAAAAATAAGTGTAATGATTTATTTATCCTTGGTAAATAAATAATATATAGATATACTAACACTAAAAATTAATGGCTGTAATTTATAAGAGCAGTTAACAACATGTCACTGTATAAAAAAAATAAAATTATAATATGTTTAAATTAGTTTATATGTTAATTGAATTTTTTAAAAAGATTCTAAAGCCACTGTGTGAATTAATAAATATGAAGATAACCTTTGCTTGAAGATATTATTGTAGTTAATTGAGTAGTATTCGCATATTTATACCTAGAGGTATCTTCTGTCTAGTCAAATAAATACATATTAATGCATGTGCTGTTCCTTCTTTTTCTCAACATCATGTGCTGTTCATTCGGAAATTTCCAACAACGCGATAATTGTTTCAGAGCTCCTATCTGGCAAATATATATATATATATATATATATATATATATATATATATCTATATATAAATGATTTGCTGTTTTGCCCCTATATTTTTATATTAATTACAAAAATAAAATAATAACTAAATAAATTATAAAATTTTAATTTTTAAATTATGATACGACGAATTTATCTGTTTTTCTCTTAAGTTTTAGATTTTGTTAATTTAATTAATATAGTCTCATCACGGGATTATTTAAATCTAAAAAATATCCCCTTTTCAATTATACTGCCTCTATATACTAGGGCAATCAAATAATTTTAAAAATTATTTTATCCTTTTGTGTTTGATGGACGTCGTGGTCATATATATATATGGAAATGATTTGCTATTTTGTCTCTATATTTTTATATTAATTATAAAAATGAAATAATAAATAAATAAATTATAAAATTTTAGTTTTTAAATTATGGTATAACGGATTCATCCGTTTCTCTTTTAAGTTTTATATTTTGTTAATTTAATTAATATAGTCTCATCACGGGGCTATATAAATACCAAAAATATTTCCTTTTTAATTATACTGCCCTTGTATATGAGGGCAATCAAATAATTTTTAATTTTTTTTTATCCTTTTGTGTTCGATGGACGTCGCGGTCATATATATATATATATATATATATATATATATATATATATATATATATTAGCAACGGATATTGAGATTTCATTGTAAGAGAAGAAAATTAATTATTTTTCGATGAGTTGCTTTCACAGTTCATGCATCTCCCTTTATGTAGTTCATAACTTTACTGTTTATATATGATTTTTTTTAAGGGTAATTCTACCTATTGCGCGGGACAACATCACGCGACAGGTAAAATTACTCTTTTAATCCTTAAAAACTTATTCTATTTTATAAAATATGGAAGGTTAAAAGGTAATTTTTTTTATCGTGACGCGTTGCACAGCGCGTCACCTATCACTATATTTTTTTAAAAAAAATACAACCAAAAGACTCTTTTAATTCTATAACCATGTTTTATGGTTAATTATGGTTGATATTAAAATTAAAATTAATTAATTTAAATTAATATTACCACACGTTATAAATATAATGGAGAATTTATAATCCTATACTATGAATTCAGGCTTTGCTAATAAAGCAAGGAAATGGAGTGTATACTTTAAAGTAGTGGGTTAGGCAACTACTAATTTGTAAATGTAATTCTATTATAAAAATGTGGTAGAGACCTGCCCCAGTGTGTGTTAAGCCTTTAATAAAATAAAGGCTTATTAATATTAAAATCATAATATTTGCTATTTTTATAAATTTATTTGAATTTTTAAAATGTGATAAAAATATTTTAATTTAATTAATTAATTATAATTTTAATATGATATGTAATTTAATTGGTTAATATTTTAAAAAATATATATGTAGCATTTAAAATGACTTTTTGGAGATCATCACATAAATAATTTTCTTTATCAATGCTGATTAAAGTGGAAATTATGATAGAATTATAAATAATTGGCTAAATACTTTCAACAATTTTTTTTGTAATTTACTTTTAACAAATTTTAAATATTAATAAGTGATAGATTCTTACCTATATTAGTGTTGCAAATGTATAAAATATTGCAAATGTTGTAATTTTTTTTTTCACACTAATAGGCCTAGAATAAAATAAAAAGCAAGTTTAAGCGTAGAAATTAAGAAAGGATCAGTTGACTTACCATGAGAATAGCTTTGATATGATTCTTGGAGAACTGAAAAGCACCAGATTCTTGAGCTTGAGTCCTCTCCAATTCAAGCAAAACATCTATAATATCTTGTTGTTCAGGCTTATCATGATCTTCTCTTCTTCTCCCAGCTGGTTTTTGGATGTGATCATCAATAACCTTCTGATAAAAAGCATCAAATTCTTGAAAGTTGGTTTCAAGCCTTGCATGGAGACCACTAATTCTATCAGCAATCCAACCCACATACGGAAAAAAATCAGCAGCAGAAAAGCTCCCCAACATAGCGAAACCTTCATGAATCACTTCTTGAAATCTTTCATGCCCTAATCCTCTTTCTTGGAAACTTTTACCGAAAGCTGCTCTACATGTTATGTTAGCTGTAAGAGCCATAGTTTTTTCACTAAGATCAACAGGTGAAGAAGCAGCAGCAGAACAAGATTTCGAGATTGAATCAATCATTGCAGCAACTTCTTCATCTCTAATGAACTGAATAGACTGAACCCTTTTTGCACTGAAGAGTTCAAGAACACAAATCTTTCTCATCTCTCTCCAGTAATCCCCGTAAGGTGTAAAAGCTATATCAAGATAGTCGTATGATAGCTTTCCAGTACCAGTTAAAGGAGGTCTACTACAACAGTTGAGGTCATGAGTTTTCAAGAGATCTTTAGCTGCTTCAGAAGAAGATATAACAACGGTCGGAACACGGCCGAGTTTTATGAACAATACAGGACCATATTTCTTGGAGAATTGCCATAAAGATTGATGAGGCAATACCCCAAGTTGGTGTAAATTGCCTATGATAGGAAGGCCAGGAGGGCCTGGAGGGAGATTCTTGGCATGTTTTTGAGCTTGTAGTTTCTTTTTCAAGAAGAGGACGAGCAGAGGGAAGAGAAAAAAAACAAGAAGTAACCACATAGTTAGAGAATGAGAAGCTATGTATTAATGGTTTTGCCTCTTGAATTTGCAGTCACTGAACTTATATATAGAGTAGCCACGTCTTGGAAATGATGGTGATTGAATATTTGTTTTATGGCTGTGGTGACAAAAAGAAGTGATGGTGGTTTGTTGGGGCTTTTTTTCCATGCCTAACCATCTATAAGACAAGACTGAGGCTAGATGTATGATATATATTTTAAGGGTGCTGACAGCACAAAAGACAAAAATATCTTTTCCCCAAAATTACCAATATACCCTTTATTTAATTAATAATAAAAATTATATAATAATTAAAAAATATATATTTTAATTATTTAATTAAATAAATTGACAAAATCTAAAATCTAAAAAAAATTGGGTTAACCCGTCGTGTCATAATTTACAAACTCATATAATATAATTTATTTATTTATTTATTTTTATATAATATAAAAATTATTTAATAATAAAAAATATATATTCTAATTATTTAATTAAATAAATTGACAAAAATCTAAAATTTAAAAAATAACTGGGTGAACCCGTCATATTATAATTTACAAACCCTTAAATTATGTTATATTTTTCTATATATTTATTATATAAATAATTGCAGGGGGTAAAAGTGACATTTTGCCCCCGCGTGACAACGCTAGGCGTCGCTTTTTTTATATTTTAAGTATTTTAAGCCGTATTTAATTTATGTATATTTATGTGATGTTCAAATTTTTTATTATTTTTTTTGGTTAAGTATAGTGTTGCATATTCAATAATTATGTAATATTTTACATATAAATAATTTTATAAAAATTAAATTAATAAATACAATTCATATATATATATATACACACACACGCACTGACGCACACACAAGCAAACACTATGATTGCAAGATGCAGGAATCAAATTTGAACTAAAATATAAGTTATGATTGATTAAAGTAAAAGACAAAATGAAAAGAAACCAAATCTGCATACTAAAACAATAAAATCGAAGTGTCCCAAAAAAAATGATTGTTTTCATATGAACGTTTGGTTCAAAGTATCTTAGAGTTACACAGGCTTTAGATAATAATTTAGCCAGCTAAGCATTTTAACTAATTATAAACATTTAAAATTAGACAATAGAAGAATCAAAAGTTGAGAAAATAATAATAACAAACAAAATATAAAAAAAATTACATGTAATTTTATGGATAATGAAAATTTCTAGTATTTTGATGGCCAAAATATGGAGGAGTTAATTGAACACCAAGTAGATTTTGTCAATTTCTCTTCAGTCTCTACTAAAACTATGGGTGTAGTAAATCCATTTGAAGAGAAAACTCTTGAAAGAGAGTAGAGCTAGGAAAAACTCTTATAAACATCGAGTAGACCAACTCAAAATCTTCTTTGACTATTGAGTATGACAAATCAAGAACATTAAAAAAAAAATTGATATTATTGTTGCTAATAAATTTTACAAGTCTTGATAAAACCCTTTCATCCGCTAAAACTATCTTCAGGTTAAATATATAGATGGTCACCCAATTTTACATTTGTTATAGTTTGGATATTAAACTTTGATTTTTTCAATAATTAAACTTTTATTTAAATATCACTAGTAGATGACCTAATAGAGAATTGATTGTAAGAAATTTAAGAATCTAGTATATAAATTTAGAATATAAACAATAATAATAATTAGCTAAAATACGTACCTGTTTGTGGAATTGTATGTTATTTGTGTCTTGACTCATGATGATAATCACCTCAATTCAAAACAACTAAGAAATTCATTAGCACAAAGAAAATTGAGAGTTAGGTCTTTCTCTCCAATCCTTTTTTTTTTTTTTAAGTAATTGGCTATCAATAGGGCAAGGCAAATTAGAATATATATAAGGATGGAGAGATGATCTAACCTGTTCATAAAAAATAAAATCATAAAGACTATCCTATTGCAAATCTGAATAGAATAAGGCATATACTTCACTAAGATGCATACAAGTCCGCAACATAAATAATCACTTTAATACAAAATGTGCTTTCTTACATATTTACTTAAACTATATTTGTGTAGTCTATTTTAGAAAATAAAACATCTTATAATTAATGTTAGTCTAAATATAATAATAAAAATTTCTAAAATTCTTCGACTTGGGTAACATAAATTGTGAGTTTTTCATAATTCTTAAATTTTGTAAAACAATGTCAATTAAATAATAAATACAATTGTGGCCATAAAAAATTTAAAAATATATAGTTTAAGGAAAATGCACCTTATAATAATCCTTCCACATTAAAATATATATATATAGAATCATGGTGGTAATTATATTCTTTATTGACACAAAGTTAATCCTTAGTTATAAATATAAAAAGACTTAACCGATATGGATTTCAGTATAGAAGTGTACCAAAAAAATAACACCTCAAATGTGATCAATCGCTATTTTCAATGTCAACCCTCATAATGATTTATCCTTAAAAATTTTAATAAATGATAATGAACGTGCGGTCAATAGTTAGACAGAAGATCAAAATTTATAATGGTTAATAAGTTAGCGTATGTATGATCATAAACAGAAAAGGGTACATTACATTACATATATGAGAAGAGTCAACGAAATATCTGTCAAATCATCATTCATTTTGATGATCCCAGGAGCTGAAAAAGAATCTCATTCTCAGATCTTTCCTTGGATGAAACCAAACCGATCAATACTGTTACTAGCCAGCAAGCTACCTAGGTATAGCTACTAAAAATAATATATAATTAACTAATTTACTGCAAACCCACTCACCTTTTAATTATATGTACTACTCCTCCTCTCTGCGAATTCACCGTAGAATGGTCTTTTCTTGATAAGACTTCATGACACGTGTAATGCATGTACACGTGTCGATATTTTTATACGTATAGTTTTCATGGGGGTACTCCTGATCAGCTTCTGCCTGCA
>CATIWO010500070.1:0-15835 GCA_949673435.1 Macaranga tanarius
AGAGTTCCAAAATTGAAGAACTTTCTTTAAAGATGGTGTGTCAATCGTGCCTTTAAAAGATCTCGGGATATCTTGACAAAATCCAAATTGTCGGCTGACTCTATGAGGACTGTATGATTGAATATAGAATACATCTTCATAGCGAGAAGTTAAGTACCCGGATCGAAGACTGATCAAATACTCTGCCCAGTCGATAAATTTTTCACGAAGAGAATTATCATTGATTATTAATTTTTCTCGTTGAGGGAAAATTTGATACTTCAAGTAAAATTCTCTTTCTTTGAACAATTTCTGTACTTCATCGCTTTTATAAAATTGAGCCATCCTTAGTCCACCATATCAAGACATGTTCTTCATTTTTCTTCTATCTTTTTGAGTAAAGTGAGTATCATATTTGTTATCTAACCACCCATATATGTAATGCACTGGAAAGCAAGCTTCAACATCCTTCAAATTTGTAGAGGTAGATATTTGATAAAGTCCATGATAAATACTTATCAAAACTGGAATAGTTAAGCAAAAGACATCTCCCGTGGCCATTATGCTAGCAATTTTAAAAATGCTAGGATTAATGAGATGAGGAGGCGATCGAGAAAGGGCAAATTTGCAAAGCCAACATGAGAGGAAGGCCGCTAAGTAAATCTCTTCTTGTAAATCACGATCTTTGACTCCAAGTAAATCAAAAGGTGTTTGCCAATTTTTGTCACGTGGCAATCGTCTGTCAATGATTCCAGAGGGGCAGAAAGTTTTCTTTGGCGCGCAAGTCCTCTTCGAATAATGAAAATCTTTTATAGAAGGTTCTGAATATCTTGCAGGGCCTTGAAATCAAAAGTTGATCCAATCATCAATGTTTAATACATTATGATCATCAACTTTGCAGCAAAGTCTATGGTAGGCATGGAACAAGTATTTACAGCTGCGAGGAAGGAAAACGCCATTTTTGTCACGACCCAAAAGTTCTTTGGCGTAAGGAATTACTTCATCATAGAACATGCCAATCGTGGATAAACCTCCAAGTAAATTCAAATCCCTTGGGGAAATTGATTCTTCACCATTGGGAAGATAAAGAGTGTTTGTTGAAGAACTCTAATGTTCATAGAAATACTGCATGAGATTAGGAGATTTGTCGTAGATGAAAAGAGAAACGAAGATGGCATCATAAATTCGAGCTTTCATGAGTAGAGGTTTGTTGGTCTTGAGAACATCCTCTAACCATTCCCAATAGCACTTGGAAAAGGAGAATTCACCATGGATGGAAAATAGAGAAGGCCATGTGAGTTCTTTACTTTGGAGGCATTGCCCAAGTAATGGCAAAAGTCTAGTAGACTTTTGTGATGAATGAAAAGGCGATTGCAACAATAAGCATTGAGAGTTGATAAGTTCCTTACTAGATAAATTGAAGAAGTCACGAGAAACTCTTGAAGTCCAATTTGAGAGGAATGGGATATCATTGAAAAAAGGCCATGATAAAGCAAAACTACCAATGGCGGGCTTTTGGACATGTAAAACGAGAATTGAGCGTGCACCATCTTTTGAGTCTTTAAAAATTTTAAGTCTTTGTTGATCATCAATGTCTTTGCAATCTTCGAAACGAACCATCTTCTTGGTTAGATCAAAATAATCTAAGTCAAGTGGTGTTAGGCTTCAGAATTCTAGTCAAATAAGAATTTTTGAAGATAATTTGATGAAAATCCTGAAAAAAAAAATTGGTGAAATAAAAAAAAATGGGGAAAAATCATCAAGTTAAAAAAAAATCAATTGGTAAGGTAAAAAAAAAAAAAGAAGAAGTTAAGGTTGGACAGTGAAAAAATTCGCACAGATCAAGAAAAAGGGCAAACAAATAGAATACGAAGTTAACAAAAATTCAACGAAAAAAAAATTGTGAGTTTGCTGGTTGAAAAAAAAAAAAAAGGCAGTTGTCATAAAAAAAAATACAATGATTGTTTAAAATTATTTAATTTTGCATTGGCATATTAAAAAGAGGGCCAAAAGCTTGGAAGCTTCAGATTATCAAAGTCATGCATTAAATAATTGGTTTAAAAAAAAACGACATGCATAAAAGAATAAAAACAATTAAATAATTAAAGTATAACATAAAAGAATTGGCAATCTTTGCATGCATGGTTAAAGATCATATCCTCTTTGTTTTCATGGGTTTTGGGTGCTTTTATGGTCAATTTTTAGCTAAAAACTACCCAAATTCCCTTTTTATTTATTTATTTTAATACTAAATATTATGTGCTTTTGAGTTTAATCTCAAGCTTTTTTTCCATTTTAAATAATTTTTATAATATGGATTTTATTTTGTTGTATAAGTCATCTAATATATCCAATGGAGTTGCAGATTGATATATCATGATGGTGAAAGTGCAAAATAGTAGATACTTGAAGAAAATAGTTAGATCATGCTCCAATTAGCTACTTTGTTACATCAGTATTTGATGTGTCAGTCAAAGAATTGAAGATTTCTTCTTGTATCTACCGGAGGGAAATGACATACAATCAAATTTGACAAAAAAAACAAAAAAAAGGTTAAAACACAGTGCACTTATTTTGTTGAGTAGTAGTTTCTCTTCAGTAATGGAAACTTTTATATATTAGTTTCTCATTAAAAAAGTTTCATAATTATCAAAAAAAATTAAAAAAATTATGGAAAAATAATAAAAAGCCTAAAAAATTCCCTTTTATATAAAACTTTTTAAAAGTTTATACATATTTAACTTTAATAACAATTTCACTAAAAAACGATTTTTTAAAAAATTCTAATTTATTCAGTAAAAATAATTTACTCTAAAATATTTTTTTTCATGATATCTTTCATAAATGAATAAATTAATTTGTTTCTTTTTATATTGTAAAATAGAATAGTGATTTGTCACATAAATAAATTATAAATTAGAAAATAAAATCATGAAGAATTTTTTTCACTATTCTAAAAAAAGTGATTTGATTAAAATATATTTTGTCAGATCATTATTTTTAATAGTGTTATACAATTTATTATATTTGCTAATGACATCAAATACAGGATGCCAACTTATCATGAAACAAAATATAGGTCAAATTTGTCAATCCGCTTAAGGATGGTTGGTACCATATGTGGGATTGACATCAAAAAAGGGGTTCGAATCCCCAATCCCTCTCTAGACCAAAAAAAACATAAGTCAAATTTTGATTTTAAAAAAAAATGGGACTGCAGTACTCTTCTTCTTTTTTTTTTTTTTTTCTCGAAATTTGTTCTCATGGGAGAAATTATGGTGTAACAAATAGATAACAGCTTAAACATCTAGCCCATACCAAAATGAATAAAAACCATTATCTACCTAATAATTATTTGTAAATGGCATTTACTATTTATATAAACAAATAAGCCTATATTTAAGTTAAGCACAATATAGGATCATCTGCGGAATTGGCATCAAAAGAGGGGTTCAAACCCCATTCCCCCTCTCCACGAAAAAAACATAGGTCAAATTTTGATTTAAAAAAAAAATGAGACTGCAGTACTCTTCTTTTTTTTTTTTTTCCAAAATTTGTGCTATCATGGGAGAATTTATGGTGTAACAAAACAGCTTAAACATCTTGCCCATACCAAAATTAATAAAAACCATTATCTACGTAATAATTATTTGTAAATCGCATTTACTATTTATATAAACAAATAAGCCTATATTTAAGTTAAGCACAATGAGAATAAAATAAATTAAGTGACAGCACAAAAATCTACTAATCAAGCATGTAGCCAAAAACATAGGGTCATTGACCAAGATTTGTATGGTCACATTTTCCTTAACTAATTTCCTTTCATAATTCTTTCTCTTTCTCTTCTTCCTCTGTGTGATGGCAATCTTCCCTTCCAGCTGGTTCATCAAAGTCCGTTGATGGGGGAGCCAATGCACCCTCCAAGCACCACTTCTTCCTCCAACGACTCACCAAAATCACCAGCTCCACCGCCACCACCACATCCCCAGCACCACCAACCCTCTAACCTTCTCCAGCCATCATCAGAGAAGAAGAGGAGCAAAACCAAGGTCTTTCGCGTGGTTCGCTCTGTTTTCCGATCTTTCCCTATCATAACCCCTGTCTGCAAGATCCCTGTTCTCCAAGGTGGCTTGTTGCCTGACACCCATCACCGCAACACCTCCACCAACAAGGTCACGGGAACTTTATATGGTTATCGAAAGGGTAGGGTCAGTTTGTCCATACAGGAAAATCCGAGGTGTTTTCCTACGGTCATTGTTGAGCTTGGCATGCAAACGTACGTGTTACAGAAGGAACTGGGTTCAGGAATGGTGAGAATCGCATTAGAATGCGAAAAGAGAATTGAAAAAGATAAAATTAGATTATTAGATGAGCCGTTATGGACCATGTTCTGCAATGGTAAAAAGAATGGTTATGGCGTGAAAAGGGATCCAGTGGAGGAAGATTTGAAAGTTATGGAGGTTCTTAGAGCAGTTTCAATGGGAGCTGGCGTTCTTCCTGGGAATTCTGATGCTGAAGGCCCAGATGGTGAGATGGCTTACATTAGGGCCCATTTCGAACGTATCGTGGGCTCCAAAGATTCCGAAACTCTGTACATGATCAGCCCAGAAGGAAATAATGGGCCTGAGCTCAGTATTTTCTTCATCCGGGTTTGACACGTGTTGCGCTTCGATTCGGGGACATATATGTGGATTAATTGATGCATTCTCTTCTTAATTGTGAGATTAAAAAGGTTGATTAGTGAGTGTAGATATAATATAGATGAAGGGGAGGGATTATTAGGTAGTGCTGTTTCTATTCTAACTAATAATTGAGGGATAATGATAATCAGCCATAATTTGTTGGTATAGAATAGAATTTGACTAAATAAGATCAGAGGTACTGTTTGTTATTTATCGTTCTAATGATTTATTAATTTTTTTGGTTCATGTAAGCAATAGCTTTTTTTTTTTTTTGCCCCTCTTTGCATGCCATTATTAACTCTCTTCAATCTTCATAGGAAAAAAGAACATTGCAAAAATGGGCTAGATAATATTTAAAGTAATTAAAGTAACTATGTAAATTTTAGTGTTTTCATCCATTTTTATTTGTTGCTTAGATGGAGAATTGTCGCATATGTTTAAGGGTGTCAATAAGTCGAGACAGCTCACCAACTATTTGGGATCAGTTCGTATAAACATATTTTTATCTTTGTGAATTTAGAAATATAATGCACAATGGTGATCAGAATTTTAAATAATTCAATACGAAATTATCTTCTTAATCACAGATGGGATATTAGCTACTGTATCTTGTAAATATGGAAAAATCTATATTCTCGGGTTAGAAGACAGTAGCAATTGAGTGCTCTTGATTGTTCTATTCAATAATGAAAAAGGTAATGAAAAAGGTAATGGATTCATATGTAATTATCAAAGAAAAAGTCATACTTTGGTTTCATCTATTTTCATTAAAGGAATGTGATATTTGTTACGACAAAAAGCTATATATAATTTAGTTTGTTAGTAATTATAGATAAATTACGCTAATATCGTTAAAGATAATGATGTGACATAGATAATTTTAGAATTTCAATCTGATTTGTCTAATTGAAAATGAACGAAACTACATGGTAGTTATTTGTAATTTTTTCATAAATTTATTATATAATAAAATGTCTTATTTTATATAAAAATATTTATTTTTATGTATAAAAGAAATATGAAAATAATATTAATTATTAATTTGATATTTTTATTAATTTTTTATATATTTTTATTGATTAATTTTTATTTTTTAAGAATATTTGTGCTTCTTTTTATTATTTTGTTGTAAATAAAATAAAATTATTTTAATTATTTTATAAAAATATTTTAACTTTTAAAAAATAGTAACTCGTTGTACTTAAATAAAATATGTAACTCTTTTTTATAAAATATTTGATTTTTTTTTTGTAAAATAATATCTATTTTACATAATAACACTTTTAGGTATTAATAGGACTAACACTTTGTGAAAAAATTATATAATTATAAAAATATATTTTTATAAAATAAGCCAATAAGGTATATATATATATATATATATATATATATATTATTTAAAAATATTTGTATTTTCTATTATTTTTTTTGTAAATATTTTAGATGTACAAAAGTAGTAATAATTTACAAAAATAACAACTTGTGGTATTTGCAAAAAAAAAAAAAGTTTTACTTTTACAAAATATATAATTATTTGTCATAAAGCATGTGCTTATTTTTAAAAAAAAAATAATATCAATTTTACTTATATAATAAGTCTTTTAGTTATAGAATAGAACTATAACTTTGTGAAGATAATTGTAATTATTAAAAATATTTTTTTATAAAACAATAAATTAATAAATATATATTAATAATTTCAAAAATATCAAAAAATTAATATAAATATTAAATAATAAAAATACATAAAAAATTATTAATCTTTTCATATTTTTTTCTATATTAAAATAAATATTTTTAAATAAGATAAGTCATTTTATTGTAAAATAAATTCATGAAAAAAGTGTAAATAACTACATGTGGTTTTTAACATTTTCAATTAGAGAAATCAGACTGAATTTTCAAATTTGCCATGTCACATTATCATTTTTACCGGTATTAATGTGATTTGCCTCTAATTGCTAACAGACTAAATTACATGTAGTTTTTTATCGCAAAAAATATAATATTCCTCCAAGTAAAAATGAATGAAATCACACAGTAGTCATTTATAATTTTTCCTCATATATATTACAGGCAGCACACGGTGCTAACTGCTAGGTGAGCAACTCATCATTCCTGGCACACCAACTTTATTTGCAAATGAGCTGAAAATCATAATAACAATGGTGACATGTATATATTATCTATTGCTAAAGCACAAGAAAAAAAAAAGTAAGTGTGGACACATGGTCTGATCCGATCCACGAGGCAAAAGCCCAATGATGAAAGCCCAAGAAGATGGGTCAAACAATGTAAGGTTAAAGAATCAGCCTTTTCTACAAAAAGCCCAGCCCATAGCCTATCTCAATCTAATCCTACATTAATAGATAATTTGTGATAAATATTGGTGGATAAAGATAATTTAAAGGGAGTTGATTTAGAGTGAAACACTGATAGATGAAAAGAATATCTATTTTTATAAAAAGTCAGAAATAGTTGAGAAATGGGGGAAAAAATCACGTAAAAACAAGAGAGAAAACAAAAAAGCTTCTGGCAGGGAATTAAAAAAGTGAGATACGCAGAAAAAAGAAAAAATTTGATAAAAAGGCTTGGATTCAATCTTACACTGTGGGACTCACAATTGCAGTCTACCAAAGAAATTTCTGAGGGCCAACTACATTTACAGTAATATGTTTAATCTCTCTTCCTCTTTTATTTTATTTTATTTCCTCATGATTTATTGATTAATTGCCTTTTGAATTATTTTTGGGTAGATTTAGTTGTTTGAATTATATTAATTGCATGTTTTATTAATTTCAACTATGAAAAAAAAATTAATTTAATTTATTAATTATTATTTTTTTACCATTGTTCCCCTTTGATTTGTCTTGTATTTATTGATGTTGACTCTTAATTCAATTGTATGTCTATATATATATATAGACGGCAACAGTGCCAAACCATCCACTGTTGTCGTCATTTTTTGCTTCAATTTTTTTTTTGAACGGAACGGCAATATGCACTGTTGTCGTTCCATCAAAATTTGGTTTTGGAAGCAGGTGGCTTCCGCCTGCTTCCATTCCATCCAACTTTCATTTTTTTTTTTTAAGCTCATCAACCAAAATTTTTTACCTTTTCATCAACACTATTGACGTTAAATATATATTTTTTTATTTTATCAATTTTTATTTATTTGGTATTTTTTTTATTTGTTTCTTTGATTTATTTGTTTTTTTTATTTTCAGTTATGATTTTATTTTTGGCCTGTTTATTTTTTGTACAATATTTTTATTTTGTTTTTGTTTTTATTTTTATTAATTAGACATGCATGATTTAAATTTTAGTTAAATAATTATTTGCTGATTTAATTGAGTTATTTGATATTGTGAGACATTTTAAATTAATTTTAGATTTAATTTTTCTTTTGATTCATCTAAATAGAATTTGATTATTGATTATTTTTTATTTTGTACTAACTCCTTTAATATCTTTTTTGTAGGTTGTTTATTATTATTATTATTTGGAAAATTTAATTTATGATTTGTGTTGCAGGCCTACACATTAGATAGCCCACGGGCTACCGAACTTAATTTTGGGCTTTAGGCTATTTAAATTGTGCTTTATTTATTCATTTCTTTTATTTGCATGAAATGGGTTGTAACTCTTTTCTCCTCCCTCCTTTCTTTGTGTGTGCTTTTAATTATGTTTGTTTGGTTTATTATTTTTGTTGTTTTATTGTGAATTGTGGAATGGTGTGTAGATGTATGGATCATGGCCCAAATTTGCATTTAAATGGATTAATTAATAACTTAGGCTAAAACTAAAATTTAGAATTTAATTAAGGCCCATTTGTATGTAATTAAAGGGATAATTATATATTTAAAAATAATAAAACATAAAACACAAACGGAGCCCGATCGCAAGGTCAGGTAGGCCATTCAAAAGCCCATACCTAGTTTCCGGACCCAATCTCTGAGGACGGCTGCTGGACTCCCTCCGTGGGATCCAGTTGTTGTAAAAATGTTCTCCGATTTTACCCGGGTGGCGACTCTATTCTCCAACCTAAACCTATCAAGGCCCAAAGTTGTATTCCTAATGGGGCCTGAGCTCTCACAGTGCCGTAGTCGCCAAACACTTGGGCGCGCGCTGAACCCCGCCGCCTACAGTATCACATCTATAATAATTGAATGCAATGCTTAAAAATTTTCCTGTATATATTTTACATAAATTTTCTAATTTCCCTAGTATTTACCAAAAAAAATTATTTTCAAATTGGACTTGGGCCGTGCCTTAGCCATAAAATCCGGGCTGCGGGATTTGAGCGAAGCGCAAGCCTAGATGACATGGGAATATACCCAGGATGAGGCAGCCGCACAAGAAATTTCTTGAGACTTTCAAGTGCGAGGCCGAAGTGGAGAACCCTAGCTCCCCTCATTTGCTTTATAAACATGACATAACATGTTGTTATCTGAGAGTTGCAGTTGTAGAGGCAGAGAAGTGGGGAAAGCAGGAGCTAGATGAAGTTCTTGGGTATGGGAGGCGTGGTCAGACAAAAAAGAAATGGAAGAAAATTTCCTTCTTTTTGTTATCTTACCTACTCCTCCCATACCAATGATTTCATCTGGTCATCTTCTTTCCCTTACCCTTCTCTTCTTTAAATTCTATATATTCCAAGTTTCTAGATCCATGATTTTTCTACTCAAGGTTTGCTCTCTTCTTTTCATTTTTATTATTATAACTATTATGTTCTTCATTTCTTTTGTGTTTACTATTGTCCTTTATTTTGGTTGATTTTGGATGCACAACCGCTTTTGTTGCAACTCAAAGGTAGAAGTGTTTACTAATTACTAAAATTGAGTACCGATAACCCACAAAAGATAACTAATTAATTGGATAAAATTGCATTTATTAGACTCAATTGTAGCATTTAAGACACTTATTAATAAAAATAAGGTAAGTGACTTTGTTTTAATAACAGATTGATGTAGTAGCCAAGTTGGGTCAGATTTATATATATGACATACAAATTGATTAAAAGGATTCAAGCAAGTATTTGAACATAAAATTAATTAATCAGATTTCTTAACTAGATACAGATTCAAGGTGACTATAAGACAATAATTGCTTAAGTAAGGCAGATCTAAATAATATCCATAGAGATGTATCAGCCAAAAAAGCTTAAGCTAGAGCCCTGCAGCTACTATTGTGTGATCTGAGATGATTATTCAAATCTACAACTACTTTTGTAAATAAAACAAAAAAAAATCATGGTTCTTAGACCTGTAACAATACCATGTCATGTCCCACCAGCCTTCTCCCTTGGGAGGGAGTGAGGGAATAAAGGTCAAATTGCCTCCGAACTCGTAGAATGGTTAAATAAGTCAATTTAAATTTTTTGAATAAATAAGAATAATATTTTTATTTAAAGGTTAAATTTGTCCTTAATAGTTAATACTACAATTAGCTCTTTATTTTTTGATAAATTTACAAAAGACCTCGTACACATTTACAGATAACTATATAATATTTTAAATAGTTAACAAATTAGTCCATATTTAAAAAAAAATTAACCTAAAAATTTTAAATTTAAATTATATTCAAAATATAATTTTATTTATAGCCTCTAAAATTTAAAATTTTAATAATATATTATATTAATATATCAATTTAGTTATTCACTCATAATTAATTTTAAAAATATTAAATTTTTATTTATTTATAAATTAATTTTATTTTTTAAAATTATTTATACTTTCAAACTATAGATAGATTTAAGTTTCACATATAATTTTTAAAAAAAAAACAGCAATAAAGGAAAAATTTATATTGAACTCATGGTCTGTTTTTCTTTCATGATTTATTTACTCAACTTTCAACTAACTCCGCATAACATATTTTACATAAGAATTACATAGTCTTTTATGAGCAATTATTATATCTATCTAATTATTTAATTTTTTATTTAAAATATTATGTAATTTATGTTGTTAATTTAACCATTTGAAATATAATAAAAATAGTAATAAAAAGTTATATAAAAATAATAAAATATTATGCAATTCAAGAGATTTTTGCACAAGTTATAGTCAAATAACTGTATAATTTTCAAAATATATATATCATATATATTTTGTTTCAAGGAGGAGATAAATGATTTAAGTATGTTTGACAATATTTAGCAGACTTATTTAAAGGAAGTTAAAAAAATTTGACTTTAGCAAAGATTTGGTTCATAATTCATAAAAAAGGTCAATTCGTTTACAACACGTAAAAAAAAAAAAGTTTAAACACGTTAAGACCGTATGACCCGTTTAAAACACGAAATAATATATTTAATTAAATATTATAATTTGTAAATTTATGATACACAATAAAAATTGATATATATTGATACACAACTATAAAAAATATAATATATATTTATATATTTTAAAATAAATAAATATCATATTCATACTTAAAATAATAAATATAAATTTACATGCCTTAAACTATTAAAAAATATTATAAATATAATTAAAAATGTATATAAATTAACTTAAAAAATTCATATATTTAATTTTTTATATCTAATAAATTACATATCAATAAAATATTTATTATATTATATTATATTTAAATAATTTTTATTTATTGAAAATTATTTACTGTATATAATAATGTATACAAATATTATTTATTTTAACAATTCAAACTCTATAATTTTATAGGAAAAAAATAGCCACTGGACTACTATCACAAATTTTTTACTAAAAACTATTAAAAAAATTCCAACCATTTTCATATTCAAAAATAGCCACTGGAGTATTATCACGATTTTTTTACTAAAAAATATTCATAAACATCAGCTTTTCTGTCAAATGAAACTGACGGAGGGTTGAAATTGTAAGTTTTTTAAAGTTGATGGATATGTTTGCAAGAGAAATTTCTTTAGGGCTTAATTTGGAAATTTAATTAAAAAAATAGAATTTTTTTTTATAGTTACCCTTGAAATTATTAAATTGTTCAACTGTGCGAAGGAAAGGATATTTTAAAGAAGTAAAAATAAAAGAGACGTTAGAGGCAGTACACGTGCGACGCGGTTTCCCAGAGTGCGAGCTGGATCATCTTTATCCCTCCACGCGGTACTCAAATAGTAATACGCGTTTTTGCAAGTTTTTATTTTTTAAGCTTTTTTTTTGGACAACTATAATTTTTTAAGCTAATTAGCATTTCAAATCAAATATTTCCTCAAACAGTTAAATATACAAACATTTTTTTTTATTAAAATGGATCTAAATTGAGAATAGTGAAGTTGTCTCTGCAAGGATATTATGAGGTTAAAGATTTACCCTTTGTTTGGAAATATTATTTGGGAGGGAATAAAGTTGGGTTGGAAAAAATAGGTAGAGAAAATAAATTTTCTCTTGTTTGGCAAAGAAAGTGAAAGGGAAGAGAAGAGAAAAATGGGAGAAATAATTTCTTTTGGGCCCACAAATGAAGAGTAAAGAAATAAAAATCTTTCTCAAATTACCCTCTTTTCTTTATCTTATTTTTTCTTTTTTTTTCCATATAAAAAATATATTTAATATAAGTCACATTTATTATTTGGCATTTTTAATAGTTATGAATTTTTTATTTTAATTTTTTAAAATATATTTTAAATATAAAGTAATAAATTATGTATGAAATGGTAATTGCAAACAATAAATATATTTCATATTCATAAAAGAAACCTATAATATAAATAATAAGGATAAAATGGACATTTTAATAATTTTATCACTTTCACTGCCTCATTAATATTCTATCACAAACAAGAAAGAGAATATTTTCTCTCTCTCACTTATATTCTTCCCAAACAACCTAGAGAAAATAAAAAATCTCAACCCCCACTTTCTCCCCCTCACTTTATCTCCCCTCATTTTCTCCCCCCTCCTAATTTCCTTCCCAAACAAAGGGTTAAATATTTTTCTTAAAAAAATATTTAAATGTTTTTCAGAAGTAGTCTAAGTAATAAAAAATATGGACATTTAAATATAGAGATTAGAGATCAATAATAAAAAGATGTAAAATTTGAAATTCATCATCTTCGATTTAGAAATAAGAACTGCCGCTGTTATATAATGTATTTATATTTAAGTCATATAATTTCTTTATTAACCAAAAAAAATAGATCTCGATTGCATTTTTATGTAATTCTCCATTGTTGCACTCTCTAGGTTAAGGAACTTGCTTATTTCCTTAAAAAAAAAAAAGAATTTAAATTTGAAAATTTTTGTGTAAAAATTATTTTTTAAAAAAATAATTATTTTTTATAAAATTAATCGGATTTAAAATTTAAAACAACTAAAATTCATATAAATACTGATTATTAAAGATATCAAATATAAAAAATAATCAAATGTAAAATATATAATATTGTTATTATTATGTTATATTTAATTAATAAAAAATATGTATATTCAAGTATAAGAATTTTTTTATTTTAGTAAAAAATATATTTATTTATTTAGCTATATTTAATTCAATTATTAAATAAGGTATAATCTACTATTGTTTTATTTTTTACAAAGTAAACTTTTACTTTGTTAATTATCACCATTAAATGATTGAATACACTTTCATCAATAGTAATAAAAGCAAAGTGAAAAGGAAGTAAAACAAAGTTACCATAGAATTTTTCATTAAATAAATATTTTATATCTACAATAAAGATAAAAGGAAAATATTTGGTGTCGCTAGCAACGACATTACTGCTAGTGATAATTGACAAAAATACCCCTGTATTACTTTATAATTACATAAATAATAAATAAATAATTAATTAATTAATATGAATTCTTAAATTATGATACGACGGTTTCACCCGTTCTCTTTTTAGGTTTTAAATTTTATCAATTTAATTAATTGTTTAATTAAAATAAATATTTTTAAATTATTATATAATTTTTATAATTTCTAAAACTAATAGGAATAAAAATGTAATTTAAATAAAAAAAATTATTTTTATAAGCCATTGACATCACGCGGTTGGCAACGTCAATCAGCGTCCAAAAATAAAGCGACATCTCTATCAGCGACTCTATTACCAAAATACTTCTAAACTTTTTTATAATTATAAAATAAATAATTAATAAATAAATTATAATATATGAGTTTTTAAATTATAATACGACGGGTTCACTTATTCTCTTTTTAAGTTTTAGATTTTATCAATTTAATTAATTGATTAATTAAAATAAATATTTTTAAATTGTTATATAATTTTTTATATTATAATATAAATAGGGGTAAAAAAGTAATTTTGGAAGAAATGATTTTTGTCTTTTATGCAAGTGACGTCTATCAGCATCCTTTATTATTTATTTTATAATTAGTTGGTGGTGATACAGAACTTTCATTTTTTAAAGTTTTTATATTTTTTTGGTGTCTGTCTATATATGCTAAGAATTAGGTGGAGCGGAGTGCAATGAATATCTCATAATTTTTCTAATGTGGAAAGGGAAAGGAAGACGGGCTGTATGAAGTTTCTGGTAATGGGCGGATTGGCAAGAAAAAAATATATATCATTTTCATTTCTATGAATACAAATATGGAAATGAAATTTGTGAGTAATAATTTTCTTTCCAATCCCGCCCATTCCAGTGATTTCCTACGGTTCCTCCCTTTCCCTTTTGCCATAATCATATTTCATCAATCCATCAAAACTAGTGTTTATGCAAATTTCTGGGTTTTTGGTTTTTATTCTGGCACTGCTGTTGTTTTTTATCTGTTCAAATAGATGTTTTGGGGTTTATTTTAACTGGGTTTTCATTCTTTGCCCACACCAAATTTAATTGTTCATTTTCTTTTTCAGGCAAGGACTGATAGATTAAGGAGCTGCTGAGCATTAGTATGATTTCAGTGCTCCTGCAGGTATAGTAATAATATCAAGAAAAAATACTTTGTAGTTAAATTAGTTTTCTTGGTTTTGTTTGCTGTATTAATTTTTATGAGAGAATATTCTTTTTCCTGCTTATGCCTTCCCCTTTTGCAGATTCTGAAACCATTTCTGCTTTGAAAATTTCAAAAAAAAAAAAAATCTGATAAATATTTCAAATCCTTGTTTGTGAGATATTGATTTATAAAATTTATATTTCTATAACTTTTAAGTGTATCTATCTTCATGTTTCCATGTCTTGCTAATTAGCTTGTGTCTACTGCTAGGGGTCTCCTTGTTGTGTATTGGACAGTTTCTTGATGGTAGGTTGTGTGGATCACACAATATTCCTGTTTGCATAAACTTGATTTCAAGAGTGGAATCTTGCTGAAAGTGTAGCTGCAGGCTGCTGCCATAACATTTGCATAAACCTGATTTCAAGGACATCGTTTTAATCAAGAAATGCGATGGAATCTTGCACAAAGTGTAGCTGCAGGCTGCGATAACAGCTAAATGTTCCAATGCAACTGAAAATTTTCCCACTGGCACAATTTTTTATGTAATGTAATGTAATCAGCTTTTTGTGTTTGGAAATTGAAATAAAGGAATCTTTTCTTTTCTTCCTTTTTTAAAAAAGGAATCTTAAGTCATGACCTTGTCTTATATAAATTTGGTTTATTCAACGAAGAATCAAAAATAATAATCCAATTATAAGATATGAATAAAGTTTGATTTGGCCATGAACCTTTTTAAAAAGTTTAAATTGTCTTTTTTTTTTTTTTTTTTCGTCAAATTACTCCATAAATTTTGTAATAAATGTTAAATTGACCCTAAAAATTTTATTTACATCCCTATTGTTTGAAATGTAAGCAAATATTATAATAAAAATTACAAAGACATCTCTAATAGTTTAATTAGTTAACAAATTAGTTCATATATTTATAAACATATTTAATAAAAAAATGAAAAATTTATTTTTCAAAATCATATTTAAGGCCTAAATATATTACTAGATAATTTGTTTATTTGCTAATAATATTTTAATAATTTTGAAATATTAAAATTTATTTTATTCACTTATAATATTAATTTGTATATTAATGCATATAATATTAAAATATTTTAATATTATGTGTAACAATTTTTTAAGTATTATAACACTTATAGTAGTAAAATATTTTTCATGATAGTTAACTATAAATATATAAATTTATATAATTTAAATTTATGTGTTTGAATCTAAAAATAATAATATATTATATTAATACACTAAAAAATTATCATTTTA
>CATIWO010500134.1:0-19222 GCA_949673435.1 Macaranga tanarius
TATATATATATATATATATATACTCTAATTCTATTAAATTATCGGTTCTAGTTTCGGTTCTTCGGTTCGGTACAATTCGGAGCGGTTCGGGACAGATCTCGGTTCGGAGAATTTAAAATCTCCGGACCCGTCCCAATCAAAATTTTCGGGACAATTCGGTTCGGAGAAAGTCAAACAGTCAACAGATATTTTCGGTTCTGGAGATTTTCAGTTCGGTTTTTCGGAACAGTTCGGGTTATCCGAGACCCGTGCTCAGCCCTAGTTACGTGCAGAGGTAGGTGGTAGGTGAGAAGATCCATGGCCCATGGCCATGATGCATTTGATGCCTCACAGTCACGGACAACATCATCATGTCCATTGGACTGTTACCATGGGCCCATCAAGCGGACAGAAAATCCCAAATCATGATGCCTAATCACGATCAAACTTTACCTATTTCATAGGTCATAGGCCTCTTAATTATTATAAAAATACATAATTTATTTTTATTAAACAAACATAAATCATTTAGAGTATATATTATAAATTGAAATATAAAGTACAAAACATCCAAAATAGATTAAAATATTTATTTCTCATAGAGAAAAATAAAAGCATATATAGAAATCACAATTTTTTACAAAATTCTTTTATTAAATTATTCAGACTTATATGATAAAATAAACGAGGAAAGCTTTCTTTTGTAGATTATTATTGGGTTACTAAATTATTTTTCATATCAATTTATTAATGTGAATTTTCATATTCTAAATATTTTATTTAACAGGATTTTATCTCTCTTTTCATAATGGGAATTTGAGTACATTTTGATGTTCACATAGTCTATTTACTTTTAGTTTATTATGAAATATTAAAATAATTATCAATTATAATTTTACACTTTATGAAGTTTATGTTTTTAATACTCTATAAAATTTTTCATGTTATTACATCTCAAGTTGATGTTAACAAAATAAAAAGCAACAAAGATGCTGTAAACGATCAAAATAAAAAGAAGGGATAAAATACAAAATTGTGGTGAATTTTTTTCATATAAAACTAATAAATTGGTTAATGAAAAAAGGAAAAAGGTATATTTTAGCCCCTAACGTTTGTGCTGAGGAGTACATTGGCCCTTAATATTTTTTGCGTCTCAGTTAGGCACATAAATTCAAAAAAACGCAACTCTGAGCCCTTAGCTCAGTTGCGTTTCTAACCCCGTTAAATGGTTGTGACGTGGAATGAAGGGGGGTCCACTGTAACAGTTCTCTATCAAGTTTAGCGCGATTTTAGCTTCATTGTTTCATCCAGAGGGAACCCTAAAAAATGGAATTGAAAAATTAAAAAGGGGAAGTTGTAATTGATAAAGGGAAAATATAAATTGAAAGTTGTAATGCTTTCCTCTTCAGCGTCAGTGACTTCTCGTGGTCGAAGAAGCATGGAATTAGATTACGAAGGTCAGCCCATATTCTGCAATTGTCGAGCAAGGGGAGATAGAGTGAAAGCTTCTATATGAACTTCGTGGACGGAAGTTAATCCTGGTAGAAGATTTTATGGATGTGCAAATTATGAAGTAAGCATATATGTAATATATTTGACTGAAGTATAAAGTAATTGGTTACGGGCTTTTGTAAGCTTACAATTAGGTGATTAATCAGTAGCTTTATTAAAATGCATAATGGAAACTGTGGTTTTTTTATGTGGCATGATGAAGCAATAACATAAAGAGGGAGGGAAGTGATTAACATGCTGAAATTGGAGAATAAAGTATTATTAGATGAAAACATAAGGTTGAAGTCAAATTGCGATGATATGGTGTCAGGCATGGATGTTGAGAAGGAGATAGCAGAGTTATGGCTAGAAATACAACGATTGAAGACCCAAAAAGGGAGTAAGGTTGATGTATCAAGGAAGAAGACAATGGTGGCTTATATTTTGCTTGTTATGTCGTGGGTAGTCTTCTTAGGTTTGCTTGCACCAGTTAAAGGTCTTATTGTGTAATGGAATTGGAACTTAATTAGGCTATGTCATATTTTAATATATGTAATGTTGAAGAATTTTTTATTATGCAATGGTGTAAGGATAGCCTATTAATGATATGCAAGTTGATTTCATATATTGTGTCAATAGAAATTGTTAAAAAGTAAGTCACAAATTAATCCAAAAATGATAGATGAAAGATGTTAATAAATGAAAAGGGCAAAATAAATTGTATATTGATAGTCTCCAGAAATTCCAGAACATTGTTTCAAAGCTGCTTATCCAAAATACATACAACCATAATAAGTTCCTATAGAACTGGATTCAAAATGCATGAGTTATAGTTCATGTGGAACTTCTTTTGACCAATTGGCTAATTACACATAGAAATACAAGTTATTGTCCAAAATAAATACAATCCAAAATCAGTTGCAGATATAATCATCTCATGCAGCAGATGATTTATCAGAAAAAGTCTTCTTATGTACTATTTATTGGCTTTGTTGTTACAAATGTCTGGTGGTGATTGTTGGACCACCATTCCACTATAAACCTGGTGGTTTAAATGGGAGCTCAGTTGCAAATCTTACATATAATCCATATCCAATTAAGTTTATTGACCTGATATCACCTGTAAATGTAGCTGAGCTTATCTTTTCCTTCATGAGGTCCCTCTCATTTGGGATGGGGAACCTAATAATTGGATCAGTTGCACCAGTAACAGCACTGCTATCATGCCATTCATCGATAATAACTTCACTAGCCAAACTAGGTTGCATTGAAGATAAGTACACATTTATTCACAATAGCATAATTAGTTCACAATAGCTTCATATGTTTTCACAATAACATAGATCACATTATAACATTTATGGAAACACTCACATTGTAAATTGTTCTCCCTGTATTCAATTTCATAAAACATCAATGTCCCCGTTCTATGTCTACTCTTGGATATTTAGTAGGCATTGTTGCTTTCCCTTTTTTAGAATTTGCCCTCCCAGATGATGTGGTTCTTGCATCAGATATAGGTACTTGTGGTTCTTGGGTATGATGGCCCTGAGAAGAGTGAGTTAGTTCATAATGGGCCTGAGAACCTTGAGTTCCTTCATATTGGGCCTGAGAAGCCTGAGTTCATTCATATTGGTCCTCAGATGCATGTGATTGACTTGCAGGTGGCTGATTTAATGCACACTGAGATCCAGTTGCCTCATCCAGGAATGCTTCACTTATTTGACTCACGTTAGCTCTCCTAGGTATGGCTGCTCCAATATTAGATGATGCACCACACTGCATATACAATAAAAGCATATGACATTTTAATATGAGGTACAACACATGTAATTAAATGAAATGTAATCATCACCCGGTTCCATGTGTTAGTACAATGTCGTCTATTATGGCCTTTTTGTTGACATTTAGTACACCTTTATTTTATCCCCTTTTTAGACAGCTTTATTATGCTCCTTAGCTCCTCATGAGCTCTCACCCTCTTTCTCATTGGACTACCAACTTGCTTCACAACTGGAGGAGGCTCAATAGCTTCATATTATACACACTTCATAAATAATGTTCTAGGGATAGGCTGCATTAGAGTCTTGTAGGTTGCTGTAAATTTGTCATTGCGGTACTAGTCAGATATAACATAAAGGGGATTCACTTTGGCATGAGATAATGCATATATGGCATGTGCACATGGTATTCCAGTTAATTCCCAGCTTTTTCATGTACACAAATGCTTATCCAATAAGACTGTGTGCTTGTCTGCTCATTCTACTACCTCATAACCAACATTGCCATTGAACATAACCAAGCTTCTGCATTATCCCTATTGTCTTGGTACATTGCCATACTTGAAGGACTCCATTCATTAAACCACTTTTATGCTGCATGCATATTGTCCTTAATCCTGTTCATGCAACTGAGTCTGATATCTTATAGCATTGAAACAATCGGCTTATGTCTGGCATGTATAATGGCTGCATTGAAACTCTCTGATATGTTGTTATTTACCATGTATGATTTGCATCTGGAACTGAAGTAGGCTCTGCACTAGTTATGTGGGGGGTATTTCAGCAAGTGCTCTGCAGCTTTTTTACTCAGTTCCCTAAACTTCTCTAAATTGTCCTTGAATTCTTCTGGAAAAGTGCTCCAAGCACAAATCCAAAATAAGCCATTTTCAAGGCTTTTCCCAGGTTAAAGCACAAATATATTTTTCGCAGTAGGGAAGCCTAAGTCTTTTTGGTATTTGTTCAGAATGTCAATGTAGCACAGAAAGTTGGGGTCGAAATCATAAATAACCTCCACCTCACCACCCACATATATAAATTTAGTTCCCTCCCAATCCTAAATACCACCGTAATTAAACCTTAAATCAACGAGGATACTCATTCTGCAAAATTCAAATACGAAAAAAATCGAATGAAACCAAGTCAGCAACATGCAAATACCAACATGCAAACTAAGTCACCACAACAACACTAACATCAATCAATAAAAAAATGCAAATAGTTATAAAATAAGCATATATTTATAAAAAGCACAAAAATACCATATTCTATTCAGATTCACATGGACATGCAACCCCATATGTCTTAACTCTTGCTTACAATAACCTTATTGCCCAATATCAGCACACTTCCACCCTCTTTTGTTTCTTTATTCCACTTCCCTTCGCTGGTTCACCTTGTAAATTTGTTATTTTCTAGGGTTTCATATGCTGCGTGGGTCGGTTTTTGGGTGGATGAAAGTGACAGAGCAATGGCTTTTCCAGATGCAAATTAGACGTTGTTGAGGAGTTATTGTGCATATTTAGTAGGGTTACGGTGGTTGGCTTCATTAAGGCGGTAAAATTCCCTCCCTTAATGCTTTAGGGCCCCACAAGCTGCCACATCATTTCTAAACTAACGGTAGTTTTTGGTTCATCTTCTGTCCGTTAAATAGAGGGCTCAGAGTTGTGTTTTTTTGAATTTGTGTGTCTAACTGAGACGTAAAAAATATTAAGGGCCAATGTGTTCCTCGACACAAACGTTAGGGGCTAAAATGTACCTTTTTCCATAAAAAAAAGAAAAAAAGGGTTTAGATAAAGTGGATGTGACTTGTGAGGACACTGGACAGTGACAAGCGTGGAGGGCACCCACGTACATGAAATTCGGTGTAATTAATGGTAGGTGCTGTCACTTTTCAATTGTCTCCATAGTTTCTAATATATATATATACATATAAATGCATGTCTTGTTATACACAAAATCAACTCATACGTATATTGCCAACATGTTACGCTTCGATTTCAATGGTCTCCTTGCAATGTCACCGTCAATAGATTGGGAGACCCCCTTCCGGATTCGAACCTCTTCATATTAATAGCAATGGCGAATGCCACATCACTACCTCCATTTTTTTTTACTACGATCATTATTTTTATAATTAATTATATTGGCCCTACAAATTATTTAAAATATACTGATTAATAATGCACTATTTTATCGCATTGTCAGCACTTGTTTGGTGCAATTAATTTTTTTTGGCAGAAAATTTTCAAAACTAATACTCTAATAATTAATAGACTACCCATTTCATTTAAGCTAAAAAAAAAATTATTTTGTCAGCGTTATATTGTAATTTCAGCTAAAGTAAATATTAGACTATAGTTAGAGAAAGGTGAACAACCTCTTTTACTCAATTTTAAACTTTATTTGCGTGCAGGATAAAGAACTTTATAGTTTACGTTAAGATTTATTGTGATAAGACTAGCATAGATATATTTTATTTATAGTATGCAATTCGATATATAAAAATATATATTTAAGGAGAATAATTTTAATTAAAATTTTATTTTGTCCAAAATTAGTCCAACTTGATTATGTGTCTATGAGCGCATGTTTAGACTTCACTTGATACAATAAATTTACAATTTTGCACCATTTAGTTAGTCCATCTAATAACTTCAATTTATGATATTAAAATTCAAACTGTAATTAATTCATTTACTTAATAATCAATATTAAAACTTTATTTTACAGAAGTTATCTGAATTTTTTAAACACAATTATTTCGTAAATTAATGTAATTAAAGAAAAAACTATACTATTATTTTTAGAAGCAAAAATCTTCAACTTTGAAACGACAACGTTTGGGGGGGCGCTAAAGTTAGAGTTGACAGTGCAAGGAGTAAAAGTGGACCGGCAGCGCACAGATTCTAAACCCATCCTGCTCAACGAACAAAAACAAAAGAAGTCCATTTTTTTACCGTTAGATTTGTTTTTTTGTTTTTTTTTTTCCGTTAATGGCGCACGTTAGAAATTAATAAACGAAAGCCAGTTGCCCCATCACTGCTTTTAATACGCTATATTGAATCAGAATTCTGAAAAGCATTAAAAAAAATAAAAATAAAAAAACGCCAAAAGCTTCTCCAGTACTAATTACAGACAGAGTGAAACCAACGACATCTCCACCAACAGTCATAAAAACACTTCTTTTATTTTATTTGTTTATTTTTTTGTTTACATCTTCGTCTTTTTAAGCAGCTCAACGTATTTAATTTCAGCTTCTTCGATTCAACTCAGTAAAAAAAGAAATGGATAATTGTGCGCTGAGTTACGAGCTCCGAGTTACTGTTTTTACGATATTATATCCACTGTTAAATCCTCCTTTGTTTACTCCTACTAATGAGTCGTCCTCCTTGTAGTGCCTGTGCTTTGATTCTCTTTTTCTTTCCTCTCATGGTCGCTGTAGCACTGTGATCTCGCTGTTCATTTCCTTGTTATATCACAGATCTATCGTGTAATTTTATAATAATCAACGGCGTCGGTGATGTCGGTGCTGCCAGTCGCCAGCTCCACTGGTAATTTTAGTTTATTTCGCTGTTTCATTTTTATATTTTTCAAAAATTACTGTTATTTTAATGCTGTTTTAGCTACAGGAGTTGTTATTTATGGTCTCTTTTGGTCTATTTAGCTGCTAAAGGATTGAATTAGGGCTTTGTTGTTTCTGTTTTAGTTGAAAATTTGAAAACGGAGAATTATTTATTTCGACCGTCTGAAATGGAGCCCTAGATTGATTTGACTTCTATATATTATATATGCATATGACAAATGTGTTTAGATTGAGACTTTTGGTTAATGTGCAGAAGTATCAACAAAATTCTGCAGTCTATTGCTGCGAGTTTTCGTGGTTTCTTGCTTTTATGTAATTGGCATCACCGATGCTGATGATCAACTATTTAAAGCACCTATAAGTAGAGCGCCTTTGGCTGCACCTGCTATTCCTGATTTGCCGTTGCCTGCTAACCTGCCGTCATTTCATAAGCCACGAAGAAAAAATTTTGCTCCGCTTGGTGCGCCAGGAGTTGGGGTAGCACCTGCACAACCTCCTAATTATGGTCCCTTGATAACTTCTAGTCACCCTCCCTCTAGTTCACGATTGTCGAAGCCGTCAATGAAGAAGAGTGCTTTGATTCCCCCGAGTGTTGTTGGATTGGTAGACGTTGCACCAACACTATCTAGTGAGGGTGCAAATGCTACCGGTTTAGCTCAGTCTCCATTATCTCCTCATTTCTCTGGTAAGACATAGTTGGATAAAATCTGTTTAAGTTGTAGTTTTCATTTTCCAATGCTCACAATCAATATTTGACCGTCAAAAATAAATTGACAAGCACCCAGTAATTTTATTATTTCCTACGCAAACTGCTAATATTACTTATTTTGTCAGATTGTTGCAAACCTGACATGGTGTTGAAAGGAGGGAGTAAAGATTGTCATTGTGCATATCCCATAAAGCTTGACCTTCTCCTTATGAATGTGTCGCAAAGTCTTTCTTTGGACAACCTTCTTCAAGAATTAGCTTCCCAGCTTGGTTTGCTAGTTTCACAAATTGAGCTGACCAACTTTTACGTACTTAGCCAGTCAAGATTAAATATTTCAATGGATATTACTCCTCATACAGGAATCAGCTTCTCTGCCAGAGATGTTTCTTTCATAAATTCTTCATTGGCATCACATAAGGTCCATTTTGACTCTACACTTGTGGGTGATTACAGACTCCTTAATCTTACATGGTTTGAACCTCCAGCACCATCCCAAGGTAAATTTTCTATCTCTGTTGAGGATGTCAATTTGCTTTCATAGGCAATGACTTGGTTATCTCATTCTGATATGTAACTGTGCTATTGTTATTTGTATGCTTCTGGGTTCTTTCAGTAGAGAGTTGTTACTTGTACAAAGGATGTAGGATAATAGTTTATTGAATACATAATTGATGATTGTCACACTGCTGATGAAGGTTGGGCGGGCAATTCCCATTTTTTATTTTCACAGGAACAGCAATAGGGGAGAATTTGTCCTTGTTAGCAGGGACAGGGAGTGTGCTCCCGGAAAATGAGGAGCTACTGCTTGCAATTGCTTATGTTATGCATCTAGAGCTAGTTCTTTCAAAATTGCCAGCCTAGTTGGCTGGTTGGATTGTTAAAAGTAGGATTTGGATGTTGTGATGTTATAGAGAGAGGAGAGCAAAGCATTTTGTGTATATATTTCTTTAGCTTTTTGGCAGCTTTCAAACCCAGGGGATTATTTTTCTTTTCTTTTTTTTTTTCTTGTCCCTATATTTTGATTTTCAGCAGCTTTCAACTCAAGGACTCAGTGAACAACAATACTGTAGCCTTAATTCTCTGCTAATGACATCTGCTTTCTGCTTTTTATCTTTTAGTCAAAACATTTAGTTCTGCCTTAGACTAATTTCATTTTAAAATGAAGTACAGGGGAAATTTCAGCCTGAAGATTTGACTGATTATATGCAGACGATGAAAATAATAATGTTATGACCCTAATAGTACATAATTATATGTATGAATTTAATTAGTTTAAGATTACCATAAGCAAAAAAGAGGGGGAGACAGTCTCTGATTGATATTTGATTCCTTTCTTTTCTGTACTATTATTAATTTCAATTACAAGATTTCTGTAGTTTTGCTAAGTTACATTCCTTTCTGGTAGAACTATTGTTTTGGCACGTAGATTTAGCTATGGCAAACATGACATAGATTTTGTTTCTCTTATTTGTATGTTGAAGTAACTTTGCATGTCATATACAGCTCCTGTTGCTGCTTCAACACCTGTGGAAGCTCCATTACATCAATCTGCAACTTCTGCATCAGCGAGCTCTTCAAACAAAAGCAAACATTCAAATCTAATTCTTATACTCTGTATTGGTGCTGGCATTGTAATCATAGCTATTATAACTATGCTTATCATCTGTTCATGTTCATTTCGTAAACAGAAGCCCAAAGGATCTCCTGAAGAACCTGGTACGTATCTTAAACACAAGGTCAAACATTCATTTGCTGTTTTCTGGTAGAACGTTTCAATATTCACATCTGTATTACATTTAGGATACATCTGTTTTTGTCTCCAAATGGAAATTTTTTTTTTTTTCAGAAATGAATCTAAAGACTTGCTGTTTAAAAACTTGAATCATAAAGTTTGGTTTACTATCATAACTTCATCGACCCTCGCAGACACTTCAATGGTTGATTGGCAAAAAAATTCTTGTTACAATCTAGAGGGATGCTTGAACCAACAAGTAGGAACCTAAAAAAAAATTATTTTGGTTGTTGGCACATGAGATGTGGTGTGCCTGCAATGCCTTTAAATACTTGGTGTTTGATGATTATTTCTTATTGCAGAAAACTGTGAATATTAATAACATGTTCTTTTTTTTTTCAGTGAAACCTAGGACTGTGGATGCAGTTTCAGCAGGAGGATCTCTCCCACATCCTTCCAGTACACGATTTCTGGCCTATGAAGAACTTAAAGAAGCAACAAACAACTTTGAACCTGCAAGCATTCTTGGAGAGGGTGGGTTTGGTAGAGTTTTTAAGGGTGTCTTAAGTGATGGTACAGCTGTAGCAATTAAGAGGCTCACTAGTGGAGGGCAACAAGGGGATAAAGAATTTTTGGTTGAGGTTGAGATGCTTAGCAGGTTGCATCACCGTAATCTTGTGAAACTTGTTGGCTACTTTACTAGTCGTGACTCCTCGCAAAATCTACTGTGTTATGAACTTGTTCCAAATGGAAGCTTGGAGGCCTGGCTTCATGGTAATTCCTTATCTTAAATCAAAGATCCTCTAATCATTCTGAAATTTTGTACTTCCTTTAAATTTGAGCAAATTTTTACTATGATGGAACTTTTATTGTTAGACAAATATTAACACCCAAGTCAAAGACGCCCTTTTTGACATGACACTACATGGGTGTGTGTGTGAAGAAACACTTCTTTAGCATCCCCCACCCCCGAATTTTTACCTTTTTGAACATTCTTGTGGGCTGTAAACAAAGTCTTGTTGGCAGTGATAGGAAGAAATTAAAAAAAACATCCATCTTTGCAACTTTCTTTAGTGCTGATCCATTTGTTGGACTAGACAAATGGGTAAAGTGAATGTCAAGTGGCATAAGGACCCAAACGAAATTATATAGGTTAATTAGCAATTATGTAAGCATGCCGATATGCAATATTTTGAGTCCTTATGCTACCTTTAAACTGCAGAGTTGCAGGTGACACTTCTAATTGAGTGCATGCAACATAGGATATTTTCTTTTATTTATGTAAAGAATATCTGAGTTCATGCAACATAAGTGTTATTTCACTTGACACTTCTACCTGAGGTCTGAGGTCATGCAACCAGGATTTTTCACTGGCTGTAAAGAACACAATACTGATGCTGGTTCTGTCTTGCTTCAGGTCCTCTGGGGGTAAATTGTCCTTTGGATTGGGACAGTAGAATGAAAATTGCACTTGATGCTGCGAGAGGACTTGCTTATCTACATGAGGACTCGCAACCCTGTGTTATCCACAGAGATTTCAAGGCATCCAATATATTGCTAGAGAACAATTTTCATGCTAAAGTTGCTGATTTTGGGCTCGCCAAACAGGCACCAGAAGGCAGAGCAAATTACCTTTCCACTCGTGTCATGGGTACTTTTGGGTTAGTCTCAGTTTCTCCTCCTATGTTTTGTTTATTTATTATGTTAAATTATTTGCTGTCATTGATAAAATGGCATTGATTTTCAGATATGTAGCCCCTGAATATGCTATGACTGGACATCTACTAGTAAAAAGTGATGTTTACAGCTATGGAGTTGTTCTCCTTGAGTTGCTGACAGGAAGGAAACCTGTGGAAATGTCACAACCATCTGGGCAGGAAAACCTTGTCACTTGGGTTAGTAGGCTTGATCTTTTGTAAATTTTCCCTTCATAAATTTTCAGAAACATTTTTTTTATCTTATACAAAACACTCTGACAGTTGAGACAATTATATAGAATTGATTTCCCTTCATAAATTTTTAGAAACATTTTTTTATCTCATACAAAACACTCTGACAGTTGAGACAATTGGATAGAATTGATTTCATGCATTTTGAGAAACTTTCCTTTTTCTTATAAAAAAATACACCATGTTAGTTTAGACAGAGTTATATATATATATGAATTTCAAACATCAACTTATAAAAAGTAAAGCAAGGCAGTTAAGATACAATTGGGTTATTTTGATTTCAGGCCAGGCCAATTCTTAGAGACAAAGATCGGCTAGAAGAGCTTGCTGATCGAAGGCTTGGAGGAAAATATCCTAAGGATGATTTCGTACGGGTTTGCACCATTGCAGCAGCTTGTGTTGCCCCTGAGGCAAACCAGCGACCTACCATGGGTGAAGTGGTTCAGTCACTTAAAATGGTGCAACGTGTCACTGAATATCAGGATACCATGTTGTCCTCCAATGCCCGGCCCAACATGAGACAGTCATCTACGACCTTTGAGTCTGATGGGACATCTTCGATATTCTCCTCAGGCCCTTACTCTGGTCTAAGTGCCTTTGACAATGACAACATCTCTCGAACAGCTGTTTTCTCTGAAGATCTTCATGAGGGACGATGAATGGTCACCTCTCTGAGGCAGTTAACCCTGAGGCTACACCTAGTTTAAGTCTTCTCTTGATAGCCCAGAACTATGGTACAAGGAATGCGATACTCTGATGGCAAGGCATCAGTAGGAATTCTTTCAGGAAATGGCATAGATTTCATAGTTGTGATTGGTGGTGGTGGGAAGTTGTTCATGGTTAGTGAAAATTTTGTAAATATGCCTTGTGGCTTGTAGCTTGTTTTATTGGATTGTTCTTCGTTTTTTTTTTTATTATTAATCTTTTTCTATTTTATCATTATATCTCCTATGCTGTACTTTCCAGGCTTTTTCTTTACTTTCTCTCTGCTAAGATTTCTTACTTTCTATTTTATGTTTCTGGGTAAAGTGGATTCAAGTTTCAAAGATAAGTTGAAGGGTTTTTATGAGAACCCAACTGATGTTCGCACAGTTTTACCTTGATTGTAATGCCTTTGGCGACAATGCTAACGACAAGTGGAACGTTGTGGCCAATCAAAGAGGTGGTTTGGGTATTTTTAATGTTGTGAAATATGCTTAAATAGGTAGAAGATGATGGATTAATACAAGCTATTAAGGTTGCCAATCAAATTACCACAAACACATGAAAGAATAGTTGTATCTTCCTGTGTGTCTAATCCAACTATTTCTTGCCCCTTATTAAAGTCTGGTGATCATCAGCGTATCTGCTAAATTAAGAATCACCATTAGTATAGGAATCAGGCAAAACATTAAATGGCATTAATGAAATCCTGAAACTGTAATTCCATGTAGGAATCCTAGTTGCAGGGACAAACCAAATATATACTAGCATTAAAAAAATAACCATCCATTTTGTTATTGCTATGTGAAAAAGGCATGTATCTAAAGCGCATCAATTCACCCATGCACGATATTTACAGGTGCTGATATGTTTAATTTCTATTGGATTGTCGCTGCAAGGGACTGCTGATCAGGATATAATTATAGGAGAGCTGACTCTACTGCCTTCAGTTAAGTTCATCGTATTGCTATATCCTTGGCGAAACCATTACGAATTTATCAACATTAATTAATTGGGTGTTTGCTTTTTCCTTCTTTAAAATGAAGCATACATATGACAAATTGTGTACTCTCCAGCAAAAATAGTTGCACTAAAGTTAGAGCATGACATTATTTTCATGGAAATCCTGCTTTCCCTCAGAACCATTAATCCTTCCTAAAACCCCATTACTTGTACAATATAAATTTCAATTATACATCATAATAAGCTCAAATTTAAAGATGAAGAAGCTGAAAAAAACCCTCCTCATCCTCATGTCCTCTTCTTTTATCTCGTTCTTTGCAGAGTGCCAACTTGCCTCTCCTTCTCCATCTCCATCTCCATCTCCATTGCCATTTTCTTATGTATCATATTCGCCTGCGCAATCTCCATCTCCATTGCCATTTTCTTATATATCATATTCGCCTGGGCAATCTCCATCTCCATCTCCATTGCCACTTTCTTATATATCATATTCACCCGCGCAATCTCCATCAGCATCTCCATCTCCATCTCCATCAGATTCGCCAGCACCTTCTCCAGAGAACGAAGCAGCTGAACATCCAAGTGTATTGCCATTACTATTCCCGGATTCAGCACGAAAGCCAAAGCACAATCCAGTCCTGATGAACATATGCAACGCAACCGATTATCCACAGGAATGTCTGGTCTCAATCTCTCCATTCCTGACAGGAGAATCGGATCCTGTTTCAGTCCTGAAAATGGAAATGCAAGCACTCCGTACAGGATTCCAAAAATCATTAGCCAAGGCCAAGGAGTTGAGCAAGCATCAGGATACACCGTCATCCACTAAAGGTAGCTTGGAAGTATGCGTCGAGATGTATGATTCAGGAATCACCGACCTCGATGATGCAATTAGTGCAATTGCAGCTCATGATATTGGCAAGCTTAACTCGGTACTTAGTGCTACTGTAGCAGACATTGAAGCATGTGAGGATGCTTTTATGGAAGAATCTGATGTTGAATCTCCATTGAAGGAGTATGATAACGAGTTGAGCATAATTGCTAGCAACAATTTGGCCATTGCAACATTAATCCGCTAGTTTTAATTGTTTTTAGCTGATTATTTTTTCTCATTTTTTCATGGTTTTGTATATACACTTATTTCTGTTAAATCCTAGTTGGATTCAATTGCAAAGAAGTTTGGCAATTTTTTTTGGTATTGAGGAATTAATTCAATTTCTGTTCTTCGCGTTAATTATATATAGTACAAATAAATACACTCTACTTCTTACCATAAATTTTTGCTATAGGAACAACATTAAGAAAAAAAAGTTTGTAAAGTCTATTTGTTATGTTAATGATATAATTAGGATTAAAGTGTATTTGATTTCGAATTTTATTTTATTTTTGTAATTTAAAATAATAATATATGATATTTGCTTGAAGAAGGTCCACTCTCCCACATTTTGAACTCTATATATATTTTTTTCAGATGGTAAATAGGAATAGTTTTGCATTTGGAATGGATCACATGATTTTCATACTGCTTGAGTTTCATTTCTTTTTAAACAATTTAATTTCATTACAAACAAGTTAAGTTCAAAAAAAAAAAAAAAAAAGAAAAGAAGTTAGTAAATGAACAAAGTAACTTAAGAAAAAAATTAACTTCACCGGGAGCAATTTTGTATATAATATACCACACCATATCCATAGATAAAAATTTGGTGGAAAAATTATTTATATTACAATACAACAGGAAAATTTAAAAACTCTTTCAAAAAACGTTTACTTCTAATATTTGATTTATTATATTTAGAAATAAAATTTTAAATTTGATTGGTCCGTATAAGTCAAACTAAACACGTGTGAAAACAAAAAACAACTAAGAGAAGCAGCAAACTAACATAAACAGAAGGTGCGCAGCGTCCTAACGTGTGCATATATTTGCAGTATAACGGTGTATCGAAGAAGAGGGAAATAAAAGGAAAGGCGAAAGAGAAAGGAGAGAAAAAAAAAAAAAAGGATTTGGTTAACTGAGTAAAGGATGAAAACGAGTCAAGTGACCGAATCAAAGCATAGAGCTATAGGAGACAGACAGACGCCACAACGCAACACAACACAATAACAAAAGCCTTAAAAATTCTAACCCAAAACCAAAAAAAAAGAAAGAAAAAAGGGGAAAAAAAATACAGGGGGGTGCGGGTGCGGGTGCGGGTGTGGGTGTGGAAATAGCCAAAAGATGGAGAGCAAGGAGGAGATAATTAGTCCATCTCTAACCCTTTCTCTTTCCCATTCTCAGTCTCATCATTATCATTGTTCTTTTCTTTCCTCTTCTTCTTCTTCTTCCTTCTTCCACCCTAACAATAATAATAATTATTATTATTATAAGTATAATAATTTCTTTATTATTATTATTATTATTATATCTGATATTACCATAACCAAACACAACCGCCAGCACCAACACTTCCCTTTTCTTTTATTATTATTCTCCTTTTTCTCTCTTCTTCACGCCGTTTGCTGTTTTCCCTCGCTTAGGGTTTTCTTTTATCGTCTTTTATTGTATGAGGTCCTCTGCTTGTCAAATTCTCTCATAGGTAACGCTGCCATCTCTTTTATTATCTTTTTGTGATGGTTGATCAATGTATGTTATTGTCAATTTTGTTTTGATGGATTGCTTCCAATGTGTTTTTAGGCGATTTTTTTATTTGAAATTATTCGGTTATATGATTCGTTATTTGGGTTTTGTTTTTTTTTCTTCAGTTGTTTTGTGTTTTCGTATAATTTTTATTTTTGAATTCCCCAATTTTATTTCATTGGGGTGGGATTGTTTTATGGGCAAAGTTTGTTATTACACTCAAGTGTTTCATTGTTGAAAATTCTCTTTGCTGCAATGTGGATCCATTAATCTGTTGGGGTTTTATTGAGTTTGGTTGTAGCTCTATCATGTGCTATCAAATCAACCTGTTTTTTGTGCTTAATTAATTCTACTATCTATCTATCATGTCTATCATAAGAGATGAATAATGCATATTTAGTCAGATATCTATTCAATAGAAGAACTTACTATTTCTGTTTCTTTGACTTAGCTTTTTCAGGATCTTTGGAGGATGTGATCTTCAATAGGATCCCTTTATCTTATCTTCTGACTTGAAGCAACGCGGCAACTGCGTTATTGACAAATTTTCATACATGGAAGAGTTTGGTCTTGGTCGATTTGGCACCATTCAAAATGCTGTAAAGAAGAAAAGGACTCATACATTTCGTCGGCCTAAGCTTGAGTCACAACCTTCTGTTGAAAGTCATGATCATTCAACCCCATCAACAACAACTCCCTCAGGTGATGCAAGTAAGGCCTCCAGTGATGAAAATTTCGATACTAGTCCTAGGAGGAAAGAGTTCAATCTTAACCAATGCATGTCGAGGGCTGCTTCTGCTACTGAAGCTGATTATGAAACGTACCATACGAGAAATAAGGAGAGTGAAGGATTGAATGCATTATACAGTAATGACTCAGGACGAAATAAACGCTCTAGTGAAGGTGTCCTTGCCCCTGCTAATTGGAAGAACACAAGCAAGTTGAACGAATCTTTTGACTTGGAGCCAATAAATGCAAATATCAAGTTTGGAAGAAATGGTGAAAGCCAAAGTTCAGAGCAGTCAGGAGTGATTTTAGACTCATCAGTAAAAAAGGTTAAGCTCAAGGTGGGTGGTGTCACACGCACTATTCATGACAACTCGACAGCCAACGGTTCTATGAAGAACTTTCAGTTGTCAGAAACTTCCAGAATAAAGCATAAGCAAAATCTTCAGGTATTTTGTCTGCTTAACACTCTGAGTTGTGCATCTGTGTAGTATGCATGTATATGAGTGTGCATTGTATGCACATTTGATGGGGGCGGGCTTGTGCACGTGCATATGTGGGTCCACTATACTAATTTTTAAAAGTGTCTTGAAGGTTTTGGGTGATCATATAATATTATTAAATATGCGGTTTATTTTTTAAAAATTGGTGCGCACGATGGACATTACCTCATATTGTATAACTAGATATTTTTATTAATCTGTCTTGTTCGTGTTATGCTTTACAAATTGTAGCATATAGGTTTTCTGCTTCCGCACATAGATTTGTGTAACTGGATTTTTACACCCTTTTGGTCAAATCTTATTTGTTACTTTACTTTTTTGGAAGAGTATCTTTTGTTTGAATGCGCGTTATCTCACCTAATTTTTGTTCTCATTATTAAGTAATCTCAGAATCCCTTGTAATCTTGTCATTTCCTTTACTACTGCAGGGGAATTTAGAGGAAGGGCATTCACTCTTGGGAAAGAGGACTGGTTTGCAAGGAATTCCTTGGAAGGATTTCTCCAAAGGTGGTTTTAGTCTGGGGAAAGAGAGCACTTCCATGGGAAAGATATCTGTGAAGAATGCATTAGGAAAACAAGGAGAGAAATCCGAAACAATTCGTAAGAGCAAGCGGGTCCCCAAAAGACATGTATTAGATGAGGAAATCGATGAAGACTACGAGGACGATGAAATACGATACCTAGAGAAATTGAAAACTCCAAAGATTGCAGCCGGATATAAAGATGATGACGAATCAAGCCGGAAACAGCGGAGGCTTTCTACCATGGAAAACAATGGTGCTTTGAAGTCGGCAAAAGATGGAAGGAAGAAATCTTTATTGAACAGGGCATCGGAGGAAACAGATGATGAGGAAGATCTGGCATCTGAGGATGAGCTTGAAGGTAACAAAAAGAAGAAGCAGAAAAAGGAATCTGTTGATGCATTGATGGATGGTAAGAGAGAGATGACTTTAACCACGCGTCAAAGGGCCCTGCAGTCAAGCAGAGATGGTTCTGCATCTGGTGCCAACTTAATTGAGTTTCCGAATGGATTACCACCTGCGCCATCAAGAAGTGAGCATTAATTACTGCCACTACACTTTTTACACACTGTGAGAATTCAAATGTGATTATTAATTGTACAATTCTCTCTTGCTGTTGTTTTTGTCCTGCTGTGCAGAGCAAAAGGAGAAACTTACGGAAGTGGAGCAGCAATCGAAGAAGGCTGAGGCTGCTCAAAAACGTAGAATACAAGTTGAGAATGCTGAAAGGGAATCTCAGGTTTCATTTCTCACTTCATCTTGAATTACATTTGTCTTTCATTTGTATATTTAGATCTTTCAAAGTTTCTTTTTTCAACAAAAAAAATATATATATTATTTTGTAGGCTGAGGCTATTAGAAAAATACTCGGTCAAGATTCCAGCAGAAAGAAGCGAGAAGAGAAAATAAAGAAGCGCCGGGAAGAATTAGCACAGGTATTGGAGACTGTCTGATAAACTAACTTAATTGTTTGAAAATGAAGCTGGATGTTTAGTTTTTTGCACTTGCCTCGTGCAGGAAAGGGCTGCTAATGCTCTGACTCTTCCATCAAATACCATCAGATGCACCATGGGCCCTACCGGGACTGTTGTGACATTCTCCAATGACATGGGCCTCCCCAGTATATTTGACTCTAAACCTTGCAGGTATGAGCAGAACTTGCGATCAGCATTGCAATTGATTTTTCAATGTGCCTCTCCTGGACTTAAACGGTTGTACATTTTCCGTGTTGATGGATGCAGCTACCCTTCTCCGCGAGAGAAGTGTGCAGGCCCTTCTTGCACTAACCCATACAAGTATAGAGATTCCAAGTCAAAGCTCCCGCTTTGCAGTCTGCAATGCTACAAGGCAGTTCAGGAACAAATGCAAGCTGAAGCTAGCAGCTCATTGTGTCAAAATCTTGGTCCAGCTAGTATATCTTGAAGATAATTTTTTGCATAGCTATGCGGATACTACCCGTTTAACCATAATAGGCTAGTGAAAAAAAAAACAATTTTTTTATATATATATAAAAGTAGTATAGATATAGATGGTAGACCAGATGTTTTACACAAGGATGCTGGGTCATCTGCTGTTACCTACATCTTAAACATCTCACTCTATAAATGAAAATTCGCCTTAAAATTTTGCTCAAACTGATGTTTATTCTCAAGCCTGTATTGTAATTACTGTGCTGCATCTTTTTCTGCCAAATGTGTTGGAAGCTTAAACACAAAATGTTATTACGCATCAATGAACAGTCCTAATGTTCTTGTTCTGTCAGCAAAGCAAATCTGCCTCTTCTTTTATTTTTATTTTCTAAGGCAAGGCAATATGATTTTTTTTTTCTTTTATGGGTGCCGTGTAACTTATTTATTGGTCAAGTGTAACATACTGACAAAAATATTCCAACAAAAAATAACAAAAAGCTTCTCAACTTTTCGAAAAGATTGGGTTTTGAAGGTTGGGCCTTAAGCCCAAAAACAGA
>CATIWO010500207.1:0-10198 GCA_949673435.1 Macaranga tanarius
GTTTACTTAATATTAAATTAAATATTGTATAATATATACTTAGTATTTAAATTATTCTTAATTAATAATTAGTATTAGTACTTAATATGAATGCCAATTTACATTATAACGTTTATTAATAATACTATTAGTCTATTTCTATTGATGATACTATTATTAAAAATATATAAATTTTATTATATTTAATAATTTATTTTTTATTTTAATATTAAATTAGTTGCGAATAATATTTTATTTTAAGTAATTTAAATATTTGTTATAATAGTAATAATAATGAAATTAATAATTTTAATTTTGTTAATAATATATATATATATATATATATATATATATATATATATAATTTATTCATATAATATCCGGTACTATATTCGGTTTTCGGTTCGGTACCAGTTTCGGTACAGTTTTAGTTCGGTTCCGGTACGATTTTTAACAAAATCTCCAGTATTGTACCAGATTAGTAAAACGGTCTGATTTCATTCAGTTCGGAGTTAAAATTAATTGGTTCCGGTACGGTTTTTTGTTTATCGGTTCGGATTTTCTGTTCGATTCGGTTTTTTCTCCGTCTCGTGCTCAGCCCTAATTTAAACTTTTTTTTTATCAATAAACTATTATAGAACAACAATTTAAATCCGATAAATTTAATATTTTTATAAATACCATGTTAATATTTATTTAATTTTGATTATATAATTAGTTGTGCTAAAATTGTTAAAATTTTAAATATTTTTACTCAAATTAAAAATACTTAGATAAAATAATAAAATATTGCAAGTATTTAAATTTTTAGTAGCAATAGGTCTTTAGACTAACTAGTAAATAATAAAATAGACTTTTCACACATGAATAGAAAATTTTTTAAACTCGTGATAATGTATAGATATTACATATACAATTATTATTATTATTATTATTATTATTTAATGAAATTTTTATAAATATTACAGTATTTTTTTGCTTATATAATAATTCAATATTGCAAATTTAGTATATTTATAATTTACTATGATTACAATAAATTTTTTATTTAAATATTTATACAACATTTTTTTATGAGCTATGATAAATATGCTTCAATTCAACAGTGTACATCCTTAATCTTTTATTATTTACCATTGCAAAATATACGTTAATAATTTTCTTTTAAAATAAAATAAGTACCCTTTTACTTTTATGTGGAAATACTAGTATTTTTTACAAAATTATTATTTTAAAACATATTGTGCTAATATTATTTATATATGTATGACATTTTTATTGAAGTTTTTGTTTGTTTTTACTTTTTCGAATAATGGTGTCTGTATATTTTTTAATTCAACTTCATCTCCATTTAACTATTATATGATGAGATTTTTACTAATAATTATTTGTGACCTTTATATTTTTGTTAATTAAATTAATTTTGATTTATTTTTAGTAGATTTTAACAAATTTATCATTATAATTAAGTTTAATAGCATTTTAAATATTTTAAATATTTTAAATATTAACTTTTTTCTTTTTATACGTCACATTTTTAAATTTTTAACTTTAATACTTTTCTCTTTTAAAAGAATATTTCATATGTTGTTTTTGAAATTATAATCATAATTAATCAGTAGAAAATAAAATTTTAATTAAAATTTTTTTTATGAAATTTTTTTAAAATTTAACTACAAATTAAATGTTTTGTTATATTTTTAATATTTTAACATTAATTTTTCTATTTTAGTAATTATACATTAATTTTGAATATTTTAAATATTAGTATTTCATTTTTTTAAAAATTTATGTAATACATTAATTTTAATTTTAATATAATAAGTCACTCCAAATTAAATTTTTGTCGTGATTTTTTTTTTTTACTATTAATATTTTTTAATAATTATATATCACCTTTTTATTATTTTTTAATTTAATATTTTTCTCTTTTAAAAAAATTATTTTCAAAATAATTTTTAAAATTATTATCACAATCAATCAATAAATGATTTAAAATTATTTAAATTAAATTTAGTTATTTTCTGAATAAATTAATTTTATAAAATTTGTCTAAATATTAATCTTTGAAATATTGTTAACATTATCATTTCTTTTTTCTCTAACTATACATCACATTTTCAATATCTTTCTTTTTAATTTTTTTAACTTTAATATTTCTTTTTCTAAAAAAATTATGCACTGTTTTTAGATTATAAAAATTAATTTTATCTATTTTTATTAAACTTTAACAATTTTTTTGGTATAAATTAATATTTAATCTTTTTAACATTAAACTTCTCTTTTTTTGAGTGACCATTCATGAGCATTCTAATAATTTTTAATTTAATATTTTTATTATTACAAAATTATCTAAATTATTTTTTTTTGTTCTGATCTACATTATCTTTAAATTATAATTAATTATTTAAATAATAAAAAATTAATTATAAAAATCTCTACAACTATGCTATTTATTTAGTCTATATTAGTCAAAATAAAAGTTCACCTAATTAGAATAGAAATTACAATTTAATTTAAATTAGAACTGAATATACTATTTAGTTAGTTTATACTATATAAAATAAAATTTAACTTAATTAAAATAGAAAATACAATTTAAATTCAATTACAATTATAATTTTAATTAATTAAATTATTTTAATTTTTAAATTATTACATTATCCGATTCTAATACAATATATAATAAAAATGTTTTAGTAATTTTGTGTGTACCTTTCCTAGCTACATTTATATATTATAGATTTATATGTTAAGCATTTTTTTTTTCGAAATAAAAATAAGATTTCATTAACTTAAATCAGATTGTAACAAAGGAACAAGAAAACTGGGAATGTTTTCATCCCATGACACAGGATTTGTCCAAGATATGCTAGCTCTAGCTAGCTCATGGGCAACTTGATTTGCCGTTCTTCTAACAAAAGAGAACTCTAGTTGGAAGATTTCATGAACTAACTGCATACAATCATAAAGAAAAAGACCAAATGTAGAATCATAATCTTGTTGAGAATGCAAAGCTTGGAAAACTGCAAGAGCATCCATTTCAATAATGACTCGAGTCCAACCATGGTGCTTAACCCAGCTAAGTGCTTCTCTCACTCCCATCAATTCTGTCATTGTTGAATTGGAAGTCCCTGAAATAGGGATACATTGAGCTGCCAGAACACTACCATCGTCTCTTCTAATCACCATCCCGAAACCTGATCTATTTGAAGAATGAAAAAGAGCTGAATCAACATTCACCTTCAGCCATCCAAGAGGAGGTTTACGCCAGCAAACAACTCCGTCAGCATCTCCACCTAAAGGATCAGATATGAAATGAGAAAGTTGTGCAGATTGCCACAGTTGAAGACTAACACCTGCAAAATCAACTACTTGGCATGGGGTGAAGTGCTTATTGTTCCAAACCAGCTCATTTCGAGAATTCCATATAGCCCAACATAACATTAAGATCATTGGTTGTTGTTCCTTATTCATACCATTCAACAATGTCAACAAATATGACGAGAACTCAACAACCCGAGAATTGTCAATAGTGACATTCAGAAGCGACCAGCAAGCATTAGCAAAAGGATAAAAGATTAACACATGGACAATGGTTTCTAGATAAAGTTGACACACAGGACAGATGTGGTCAACATCAACATGTCGAGCTTGTAAGAGAGTTGTAGTTGGCATACAATTAGTGGAAGCTCGCCAAATATGATGTTTCACTTTTAGAGGAATCTGAATTTTCCAAATCTTCCTCATAAGTCTCCCAGTAACATTTGGTGTTACAGGAAATGAAGAAATCATGGAAACACGATAAGAGCTGCGAACTGTAAAATGGCCCATTGAATCATGGCGCCAGTAAAACCTATCATCGCCTATATGATATGAGAGTGGAATATTTTGAATAAGCATTTTATCATGTTCATTGAAAATGTTATGCAATAACTCCTCGTCCCACATGCATTCTCCTACCTGAAAAAGATAGTTCACAGTGGCGTCTTTTAAATTGGCAGGAGCTGTAGTAGTAACAAAAGGATTGGAAACATCACCAAGCCATGGATCATGCCATATATTGATAGTAGTTCCCGACCCTACACGAACACGACAACCATCTCTGATCAAAGGTTGAGTGGCCATAATACTACTCCAAATATAACTGGGATTAGATCCCAAATATGCATTTAAGAAACCTGCATCTGGGAAATAACGAGCCTTATAAATTCTTGTAACCAAAGACTGAGGATTGGTAATAAACTTCCAAGCTTGCTTTGCTAAGAGAGCAAGATTGAACTGCCGAAGCTTCTTGAAACCCATACCGCCCTGACTTTTCAGAACACACAATCTATCCCAACACTTCTAAACAATACCGCTCCTTGAAACTGAATCTGTACCCCACCAAAATGAGTTTAACATTCGTTCAATTTCAGCACATAACTGTACTGGTAAAAGAAAAATAGCCATAGCATAATTTGGCATTGTTTGAGCAACACTCTTGAGCAAAATCTCCTTCCCTGCTTTTGAAAAATTCTTTATCAATTTTTTCCAAACACAATCTTTAATGAAACCAAGGATCAGTCTTTTATTTCGACCAACAAAAGCCGGTAAACCCAGATAAGAACCATGCTCACCATCTATAGTAATACCCAAGATTTGCCGAATATAATCCCTAGCATCATCACCCATATTTGGACTAAAAACCAAACTAGATTTCTGAAAATTAATACTCTGACCTGAAGCCAATTTATACTCCTCCAAAGTAGACAAGATTGATGCGCTTTCAAAAGCGTTAGCTTTAAAAAATAAAAGGCTATCATTTGCGAAAAAAAGATGGGAAATAATAGGTGCCCCTCTAGCAACCTGAATCCCATGAATGGTTCCCATTTGAATTTTATGACGTAATAAACAAGACAAGCCTTCAGTGTAAATAATATAAAAATAGGGTGACAAAGGATCACCTTGTCTTAGTCCTCGGAGGGGAGAAATAGGCCTAAGCAACTTGCCTTCAAGAGAAATATGATACTGGACTGTAGTAACACACATCATCATGAGATCAATCCATCCACGAGAGAATCCTAATGCAAGCATCATGTCATGAAGAAAATTCCACTCCAAATTATCATATGCCTTGCTTATATCGATCTTGAGAGCAGCAAAACCACCAACACATGTTCGTTTACGCTTCAAAAAATGCATCAATTCATATGCCACCATAATATTATATGTAATCATTCTTCCTGGAATAAAGGCACATTGGGACTCAGAGATAATACTAGGTAACACTTTCTTCAATCGGTTAGCTAGGACTTTAGACACTATTTTATATAAGACATTGCACAATGCAATTGGTCTTAAATCAGCCATAACCTGGGGATTCTTCTTTTTCGGTATCAAAATAATGGTTGTGTCATTTAAACCCTGCGGTAGCCAACAATTATTCAAAAAATCTAAACAACTAGAAATGACATCCTCACCAACAATATTCCAGCTCTTCTGGTAGAAGGCTGGATTCATACCATCTGGACCAGGCGACTTATCAGGATTCATGGCAAACAGAGCACTCCGAATCTCAGCTGCATTAAAAGGAGCAGTAAGGAAATCATTTTGATCTTCCGAAACAAGAGGGGTGACAAATTGTGTAATTGTAGTAGCAGAACCTTGAGATGATGCAAATAGGGTATCAAAATAAGAAACCATGAGTTCTTCAAGTCCACCACCCGAAACACACCAGTTATTCTGCTCATTTTTAAGCTTTAAAATTCTTTTTGAACGATGCCTTTGAGTTGCCATGCGATGAAAATACCGTGAATTATAATCACCCTCCTTAAGCCATAAATGTTTTGAACGTTGACGCCAAAACACTTCTTGTTTAGCCAAGACTTCATAGTATGTTAAGCATACTTAACTCTTTTGCCAAGTATACTAATCCCTATGGTAACATATGCCCTCATTCTAGTAGTTTTGACCTTTCTTCACTATTTATCCCTCCCTATTTGGTTAAATTAATTGGCTTGATGTTACAATAATAATAATAATAATAATAATAATAATAATAATAATAATAAAATAAAGAAATGTTTCTATGGATAATGGTATCTTTTGCTTCTTTCCAGGTTCAAGTGCTGATTTGCTACTCAAACAAGCTGCTTGACTTTTTTTTTAAAAAAAAGAAAAAAAACTACATTCAAGAAAATACATGAGAAATGACAAGAAATATAAACAACATAATTAATCAGATATAACGCCACAAAATATGTTTCCTAGTTACATGTCCTGCTTCTTATTCTCTTATGTCAAAATTTTTTCCTTAACCATATATAAATCATCATAAATTCATAATTTTAATTTTTTTTATAGGATAATTACATTATTTATCAGGGGAAAGAAATGAACATGTGAATGGAATCAAAAACCTTCTAAAATTATATAATTTCTTTTTTGTTTTCTCATGAAATAAAAACTGCGCAGTTGCATTCCTTAGTATCCCATATCATGTCAAGTTACTATGCTTGTTGCTAAGGCAATCCCTGGATTTGCACCAATTGCAAATAGTAACATTTTAGATTTGTATCAAATTAAAACAATATGGTAATACTAATATAGTGAAATTTTGAATAACTAACGTACGATTCTTTTGTCCAAATCCTCTCAAGCCCAACAACTATCCTATCAAGAACATAGGCAAATGAGATGAAACAAAATCTTGTTGTGGGTTCCTTTTACATGTAGAGCCCACAAAGAAATAAATATTTAATAAAAAAAATTAACTTTGCATGACCCACTTGCATGGATATAAGCAAGCAAAGTTGCCAATTTGCATGGCAAATGGGCATATAAAGCCTTGCATGGCCTTCGGATGGAGCATGAAGCACAAAGGGACTTGTGCCTGAGTGAAGACAGAAATGCCAAAGCAATTTTTAGAGCTTCTGATGCCAAAGTTTTAGCGCTTTAAAGAGTGAGAGTGAAGCGAACTAATTTTACTTCGATGAAGAATTTGTGAGAGAGTTTTGTAGAGTATTTGAAAAAAAATTTCTTAAAAGAGTATAAAATAGTGAACAAATTATTTTGGATTCAGGAAATATTTTAAATATTATTATTTTTTTGTGAGATTTTTGTCATCGTATATCTTTTAGTGTTGATCTAGAAACAATTCTTTATATACCTACTATTTTAATAATGAAATAAATTTTTCAGATTTTATCTTGTGGATGCATATTCGTGTCATTTTTATTTGATCATTTTTGCAGTATTTTTATTTTACTTTCATGAATTATTATTCCACTACATCGACCATGTAATACTCAACCCCAACAAATCTAACAAATAACATATGTGACAGGGACAAGTCCAAAAATTTATGTTGGTGAGGATAATACATACACGTATGCACATGCACACACAAAAAGACACATAAATTATTATTAAATATTTCTTATATTAATTTATAATTAATTTTTGTCAAATAAATATAGTAATTTATTATATAGTTAAATATATTAGAACAATTGACAAATTAATTATATAGCAATATATAACTTTTTGATTTTAGTAATTTAGTGTAAGCAATATAATTTTGAAAACTATATCAAAACAACAAATATATGTAAATGAAATATAAAAATTTCTTATAAATTCATCTAATATAATATAAATGATTTCAAAAAATAATACTAATAAAAAATTAGAAAAGACAATACTAAAAATGAGAGAAATAAAAAAAATTATTACTTATGAGAATAACAAGTAAAGAAGGTGAAATTAAAAGTGTACGTGGCCTTATAAAATAAGATTTTTTACAAATTTAATATTTTACAGCCAATTAAATATAAAAATAATTACAGAGAAAAACTAGTAATGCAAACTCAAAATTTCAACTTGGAATTAATAGTCAATAAAAATATTGATGTAGCAACTTCTAAATAATTTATGACTTCCTTTATATATGTAGATATAATTTTTTAATGAACTTGCGAACAATCAAATTATATTAAATTAAAAGAAAATAATAAAAAGTATATATAGTTCATGATTTTGTTTGAGTTTAAACATTCAAATAAGATTTGGTGTAATTCGGATAATTTACACTCAATTTTTTTAACATTTTAACCAAGTTCCATTGTTATCTTAAACATTTAATTTGTTATCTAAAACTCCCAAAATTTTAATTTTGGTCTTATTAAAATTCTTATTACATTTTTCATCGGATACAAAGAGAACTTTACTAAAATCAAAGTTAAAATTTTAGGAGTTTTAGGTGCCAAATTAAATGTTTAGGATAGTAGTAAGACCTCATTAAAATGTTATGGATGGTGAGTATAAATTACTCATATAATTCAATTAATATTATATAATTTTAGTTCATTCAAATCACATATATAATTAATTGAAAATCTAACTTTTTAAGTGTAAAAATTAACTAATATTTTTTTAATGAGAGGGAAAATATAAGTCAATACTATGGGGGTAAAAATTAAATAATTTAGTATATATACATATATGTGCGTGTGTGGAGCTTTGTGGAGTTGGTGGCGGCAAGTGCCCCCATTGCCCCCATTCTGGCTCCATCCCTAGTCTGAGGTAGTAGTCTAGTGGTGAAACATCAACATGAAATGCAAGGTTTGAACTCTAGTTGTTATCTCATAAGCCACTAGCAGTAACTATTGCTAAAGTTCGTTGCAAGCTTCATGGAAATTACAGAGACTTAATGCAAAATAAGCCTCCTAACAAGTTCTATTTTTGAATTTATGCATGAAATCGATAACATACTGGTATTAAAAGGAAGTCTTTGGTCCGTCTCTAATTTACACATGGTTATACATGATGGTATTTCAACTCTTCTTTCACTAGTATTGGTTGTTGAAGATCGCCCTTTTGGATATAAGTGCATGGCATGCTACTAAATCACATGACAAAATGAATGTTTAAAAAGTTGGATCATTGTTTATTGGTCTTCTAGAAATTGATCATTCTTCAATCAGTGGGAGTTATTTTTCTAAGGTTTAAAGTTTAGTTGATCGTAATCAACCCCTTCCAATGGGGTTTTGGAACAACAGATCGGAGGGGGAAGCTGAATGGTAGCAAATCAAATACGAAAGGCTTTTTGATTTCTTTTTCCACGGTGAATGCATTGGGCATGTCATTAGATCATGTAAGATTAGAGATGTAAAAGATATTTATAATTTGGACCAGGATCGACCTAAACTTGGTCATTTGATACGTTGTTTCTTTGCCAATAGCAACAAGTTCCATACTGTAAGCAACAAGTTGAGTTGTAGTTGAAGAATTGCCTTTGTCATACTGTAAGCAACAAGTTTCAATGTGTTACATGCAAAATTCCACTTATTATATATATGTACAAAACATTTTCTCAATTCATGTCACCAAAGGCTATAATTATCATTCTTTCATCTATATTTGTTTTTCATTTTTTTTATTAAGATTAAACTCATTTCGCCATTTTTTTAAGCTTAAACCCATTTTGCCATTTAAAACAATGAAATGAGAGAGAATTTTTGTACTCTTCCTATTTCACCATTCTCAAAGATGAAATTGATTTTTTTTTTTATAAAAATATTTTTAATTGGACCTAAACAAACAATCATCATAAATTGGTAAAAATTTTCCCCTAAAATGGGGGTAAATTGCCACAATGGTCACTTAACTTTGACTTTCGTTTCAAATTGGTTCCTTAATTTTGATATTTATCTTTTCAGTTACTTAACTTTTATTTCTGTTTCAAATTGGTACCTTCACTATATTTTAAGTCCTTCAAATTTTACACAGAAATTCTTTAATCCTCCAGATATTTAATTTTTCAATTTAATCCAAAATTCAAAGAATTTAGAAATTCACTTTCTCTTAAACTCTAATACCACTCATATATTTCGTTACCTACAAATAATATAATTTTTTCTCTTTAATTTTGAAATTTTTTTATTTTTTCTTTTTTGAAACTAAATATTTTTTATGATCCAATTTTTTTCTTTTGATAAAATTTAGAAATAATTTTTTTCTTTCTTCTAAAATTAGATCGAATATATATATATGTATACACATACATACATACATGTGTATATATATATACACATATATACATACATACATTATTTTATTAACAATAATTTTTTTATTACTTATTGTTAATATTTTGGAATTCATTATATGCAATATTTATATTTCAAACTCTACTTTCATTAAAAAAAATTACAATTATTTCTACTTTTTATTTCTC
>CATIWO010500265.1:0-10512 GCA_949673435.1 Macaranga tanarius
TCTTTCTCTATGATTTATATGATGCATGAGCTGATTTTGGTAGGGAATGATGCTATTTTTTGTTACTTTCATAATGGAGAATCGCATACTTATCATTTTCTTAAAAATATTATTATGTGTGATGGAAAGAAGGGGATAAATGATATTGGGCGTAATATGAAGGATATATGCATAGATATAAATAACTTTGCCCTCAGCCCTTAGATACAAATTTCGTGGCAATTTGAAAATTAGTAAAAAAAAATTTCAATTGGTGTTTTAGCAAAATTTACAGGTTAAAGTGCTCATATGTCTTATTTCAAACAACAAATTAACTTAAGTGCTCCTCTTTTATATTAAACTTTTTTTTTTATTTTTTCAATTAAGAAATTACTTTTTATTTCACTCATATATATTAAATTTAAAAGAGAAATATACAAAATATTATTAAAATAAAATAATATAAAATTTGAACCATTATTATTGAAAAATATAAATAAATTAAAATATATAATTATTTTTTAAAATTGTCTAAAAGAGTGAAAAAAAATAAAATTTAACTAAAATAAAATTTACTTATTATATTTAAAAATAAAAATAAAAATAAAATGATGTTTAATAATTAAAAATTTAAATTTAAATAAAATCATGAAATAAAAATTAAATCCAACCAATATAATTGATAAAATAAAAATAAAATAAAACAATATTAAATTTTTCTAGTTTAATTTGATAAATAATTTTTTATTTATTTTTAATAGTTCTTAAAAGAAAATAATTAGAATAAGAAAAAAAAAAGAATACTAATATAAAAGACCGACATTTAAGTCAATTTATTATTTAAAGTAAGATACATAATTATTTTAACTTGTAAAATCCGTTAAAAATACCGATTTAGAAAATGTTTTGCCAGCTTAAATACTTAATTGTAAAAAAAATAATTTAAACACTATAATAGTAAAAATAAAAAAAATTTCAACACCATTTATGTACTTATTCCTTTTAGAAAATTTGAAATGTCAACATGAGATTTTGCTATTGTATGAGAAAACCACTATTATTTTTCTTAAACTATTAAAAGAGCACCAGAAATTGGAGCTTTATTTAGAGTATGACTTTAGAAGTGGCCAAGTGGGTATGGTTCGTGCATTGTGCACTTCAGCAATGAGAAATCGGCCGAATGCACCAGATTGATGCCATATTGAGAAGCTTGGAAATTTAATTGAACAAAAAAAAATATTGTTGAGATGTCAAAATAGAAAAAACAAAAATGTTGAGGGATTAAAAATGTAATTTTTCCTAAACATATATGTTTGACCGGCCGATCACATTGTATTAAAGTCAATACATGTAAGATGCCAAGTAGTAGCCGTCTGTTTTACTTGTAAGAATGTCCTCAAAATCCTCTGATATTCTTGATTTTGTGGTGCACAAAGGCAAAGGCTTAAAGGGTTTAGTTGATGCAGGTCTTGACTCTCTTCCTCACCAATATATCCAACCACAGGAAGAGAGACTGAACCCAAGCCAAGTTATATCCAACCAATCCATACCCATCATTGATGTCTCAAGCTGGGATGACCCAGAAGTTGCAGAATCAATCTCTGAAGCTGCAAGCAAATGGGGTTTCTTTCAGATTGTAAATCATGGGATTCCATTACAGATTCTTGAAGATATAAAGGATGCAGCTCATGGGTTCTTTGGCTTACCTGATGAAGATAGAAACAAGTATTGGAAAGGAAATTCTCCAAGTGACACTGTTTTTCTTTCAACAAGCTTCAGTCCTTTGGCTGAGAAGGTTTTGGAGTGGAAAGATTATCTTAGCTTCCATTATATTCCAGGAGATCAGAACTCTCCTGCATTATGGCCTTCTGTATGCAAGTAAGTTCGTCCTAAACTTCTAGATTTCTAATCTTATCAATTGTTGATCATTAACATTATGTTACTAAAAATTATTAACATAATAAGAACTATATACACACATACACACATATACTAATTATAAAATTTTGTTAAATTATCAGTTCAATTTTCGGTTCTTCGATTTGATACAGTTCAATTCAGTTCTTGGTTTGGAGAACTCTTGATCTCTAGACCCATTCCAATAAAATTTTCAGGAAAGTCAAACAGTCAGTGAATTTTCAGCTTTGAATATTTTCGTTTCGGTTTTTTAGGAGGGTTCAGATGTTTGTGAGCCATCCTCAGCCCTACTTTTGAGTTCATGATTTGCATCTTTAAATTGATTAATGAAATCAAATGCATTATTGTTTGTCTGCTATCTTCATTTTGTGGATTGCACGGCTATTGTTTCATTAGTTCTTATTATTTTCTAGCTTGGCCTTTTTGAGATTTTAATTAGAACTGGTGAATTCTATAATTTTTGTTTTTTGTCAGCTCATTTATATTATGAGTGTGTGAACTCCATGTCAAATTGCAGAAAGGTTCTTGCCTGGTTTGTAGTAATATGTGAAACCTTGAAAGGTTCATCTTACCTGCAATTGGACTCATTTTTGTGTTCAGAGATCAAGTGCTTGATTACATGAAGAAGGCTGAACCAGTCATTAAAAGGCTATTAGAGTTGCTACTGAAAAAACTCAATGTGCACGAGATTGACAAGGAAAAAGAATACGTTTTGATGGGTTCAATGAGGATTAACATGAATTACTATCCCCATTGTCCGAATCCTGAACTCACTGCTGGAGTAGGTCGTCATTCTGATGCATCATGCATAACAGTCCTCCTACAAGATGACAATGGTGGGCTTTATGTTCGAGGAATTGAAGACGAAGGCACCTGGATTCATGTCAAGCCAATTAATGGAGCACTAGTGATTAATGTTGGAGATGTGCTGCAGATAATGAGCAATGACAGATATAAAAGCATAGAGCATCGTGTGGTTGCCAATGGAAGCAAGAACAGGGTTTCAGTTCCTATCTTTGTTTTTCCAGGGGCTGATGTTCTTATCAGACCTCTACCGGAAGTGCTAGATGGCGGCGAACTGCCAAGATATAAGCCAGTTCTGTTTTCAGATTACTTCAGTTATTTCTTTGGCAAGGGTCATGAAGGGAAAACTAATTTGGACTTTGCCAAAATATGATCAGGATCATCTATAATACTTGAAATCTTTTGCAATAAGGAAACAATAATAAAAATGTATCATGTTATATGCTTTGTTAATGCAAAGTGAAGTGTGTGCTCAGGTGCATGGCATTAGACCACTACTTTTTTGCTACCATAGCTTTTATAAGCTTTTGTATTTGCTCTGTACTGGCAGCAGAGACATTTCGTCTTTCCCTGTCGATGAACTGCATCAACAGCATTTTTAGCAGAAATTGCAGCACACGAAAAATTGCCCCAGCCAAATGGCTCAACGTCAGGTTTAGAACCTTGCCTACAGATCTCAAAATATCAATTAATCATAGCAATAAAGGTCAATTCAGCCCCTAAACCTTGAGCCCAGGATCAAATTAACTCTTTTTCACCTTTTTGATCAATTTAGTACAAAACTTTGCAATAAATGTCAAATTAGCCCCTCAATACTACAATTAGCTCCCTATTTTTTGATGGACTGAAAAAATACCCCTTACACATTTACATATACCTCCCTAATGTTATATACCAATTCTCGTGAAGCTCTTATCATTCTTGGAAGGGCTTATGAGGAAGGAAGACATGTCCTTTATAGGGTTATGCAATTAATAGAAAAGCAATATATGTTATATATCCAGATTTGCTAACAAATTTAAAAGGCTTTCTATTCAATATTAGGTAAATTTGAACATCTTTTACAATGACATGACAAAACTGAAACCTACTCTATTGTGCTTCAGTCGACAAAAATACATGTGACATACAGGAAACACAATAACAAATGGTATTAACCCCCAACCCAAGAAACTAAAAACAAACAAACAAATAAATGGTAGAGCTGAAAAGTACACTCATCGATCTTGGTTTTTCTCTTTCCTTGCCAAAGATTTGATCTGGCATTCAATGGCTGCAGCAACCAAACACTTTACCCCGGCCAATGATGGAACATAGCACAAAAATGAGATCGGTCCATGAAATTGGTATTTCACTTCCTAACAAGAGACACCCCCTATGTACTCATTTTTCTTTTCTAGCCAAGGACTCTCCCTTGTACTCACAACCTGCAGTAACCACAAAACCTGCTCCGACCTGGAACGAAACGTGAAGCAATGAGGTATAAGTAACATGAATGCGTTCTTGTCACTGTATACATGGAGAGACAGACAGAAGTGATAAAGAAAGATCACCTGACAATCTTTCAGTACTACTCGCTCTTGGAGCTGTACATTGCTGCAAATAACAGAACCTTGAATTGAACAGCCATCTCCAACAGTAACATGGTTCATGATGACTGAATTAACAACCTGAAACAAGAGCAACAGGAAAAAGAAAAGGCTGAAATGTGCCACTTTTCTCTTTAAATTTACTGACAAAGCCATAAGCCGCAAGCCAAAGCAGCAACAGCGTCTGCTGTTGGTATCTTCTTGTTGTAACACATACTCCTTAACCTTAATAATTCAAGAACATTTTTGTACCTTCACATTGGAACCTATCCGGCAGTGACGACCAATAACCGATCGCTTCACACTACACTTGTCACCCATTTGCGAACCTTCCCCTAGCATACAATGAGGTCCCACCTACAGCAATTAAACTACTTTGTAAATATAAAGATAATATTCTTGGATTCAAAAACTTCAGTGCATAAAGATATGAACCCAACCTGCCATTACATGCCTTTTCACATCAAACAAATCTACCATACCAAATTCCCCAAGCATACCAAGGGTATAGTTGCCGTAACTAGTTTAAGTTATTTTAGAAGCAATACAGCGTTTGTTAGGCATTGAACTCACAGTGGTTTTGGATCCAAGCTGTGCTGAAGGATGGATTATGTTGTTATGAGCAGAGAACGAATAGCCTGACATATGATTTGCCTCGCCTATGACCTGATTTTAAAATAATATATAAATTCCAATTCAATGAAAAAGAATCACAAAAATAGACTACAAACACAAAATTTGATCGAAGACCTTCAGCTGCACACACTCACATCTCGGTTTATATCACTGAATGCTTGAATAGAATTCAAGCGTGCACAGTATTTGCTATTGCTTGCAATATAAGCACAGCATTTATGAGTTCTCCGCAGACGATTAGAACCATCATAACCCGATGCATAAAGTTCATGAAAGCTCGGCATAGATGCATTGGCCAGGATTTCAGATACCATTGCTAGGTTGTTCTGGGAACTAACCTTATCATTTCCACTTTCTTCTGCTTGTTGTACGCCATTCGATAATACCTCTGATCTCTGATGTTGATTAAATGGCTTGAACAATTATAACTACACAAATACCAATTAGAACGCAACACAGAGAGAATTAGACTAACCAGCTGGCTCCGAACAAGATATGGCAATACATCCTGTTTTAAGCTTTGAAATTTTTCCTTCTGATCTAATACTTCTTGCAGAACAGACCTGAAAGGCATAGGGGAAAATATGAGGATTATATCTACACCTGATGAAAACCAACCTTGGAGTACAAGACACCAGTAGAGGACAAACCTTTTGAATGCATACATATGAGCATCCATAAGATCAGATCGTATTTCCATCTAACGAAAAAATGCAAAGGAACATATTAGACTACACAAGTAGAATAATTACATATATTCCATTTAATGAGCATTCAAAAGATGAAAATTGAGCCTCCATAGATGCAGCATCTTTTTAAAAAAATTACTGAAATGACAAACAATTACTTTGCTAAGATAAGAAATTGAAAAGACAATTTTACAAAAACACAAATGCTAACCAATGAATGTTGCTCAGCGACGAACGCATAAAAGTTAAAATAGAAACCCACAAAGATTTAATAAATTTAACAGCTAAAAAGTTTTCTCAGAAATTACAGAGGGTAAAAAAAACATTTCAACTGATGCATGTAAATCTCTCCCTATTAATTGATGGATCATTAAGCATTTGATTTAGAGACAACATAGAATTAGCATACCATGGTTCAAAAATTAGCAGACATTTTCAATTGGTGCCTTAAATTTATTAGAAGTAGCAAGATACAAGGGTTCATTACCTGCCCAACTGCTCGAAGAATACTCTTCTGAATTCGAATGTCTTTCTCAACTTCTGATCCTGCAAGAAAAACCAAAAGGGAAAAATAAACAGACAGATTAAAACTCCAAATGCCACAACCAAAATATCTAACCTGCTGCAATATGTAATAATAACTGCTTTGTATGATCAAGTCCAATGATATCGCATCGTTTTGGTTTCTTTATTTTGTCTTTTACAGCAGCAGACCCTGACTCAGCTGGTCCACCAACAGGAGCAGAGCAAAGCATTGTAGTTACCACTGCATCATGTCGTCGATGAGCAGCAGCAACCGCGCCAGGAGGAACATCAGAAACAAGATCACCACTCACAACCTGCAAAATAATGCACCACCAATGGCTGTAAATAAACAATCATTGAAGTCTCGAACAGTAAAAAGACTTGATTCTAACCAAAATATCCTTGGCAGTCAAATGGTGTGCAATAGCCCGAAGAGCACCAGCGGTTCCAACATCCTCGGGAACAGCAGCAACCTGCAGTATTATATAGCACTTCTCAATTCTATTTCAAAAACAAAAGTAGAACAAGTAGCGGCAAACTTATAGTTATACGTAACAGTAAAACTTAATAATTACAGAATTCTCTATCATGCTAACAAATGTAATATGCCACTAGCATAAGGCAAAAAAGCCAGTTTCAATGTTTAAATCATATAATATTGAATGTCATTTTTTCCTAGGATATTAATTGGAAATGCAAGAAGGAATACATGACCTCAATCAAGACGCTAAAAATCCCCCCAAAACGCCAAGATTTGAATTCAACTGGCCTCTCCATCTAATAAAGAATCAAAGAAGATGTACCTTTCTATTACAAACACAATGTTCACCTACAATTAAAAGAGATGGTATCTCTAAACAATATTCAACTGCTTTCTGTACATTTCTGAATTCAAAAAAAAATAATAATTAGTAATTACACCATTGGTGTTCAAACTTTTTCAATTTTGACAATTTGGTGTCCCAAATGTTTTTATAATTTACAATTTGGTGGATTTTTCTCAAATTCTTGGTTAACCAGTACTATCAAACTCAAAATACAAAATAAATTAACTTATACAAGTTGAGCAGAGCTTTGTTAGGAAGATGAATTGGATTACATTAGTTCTTTCAGTTGTAAAGTATTCAGCCTCAAGTGTGTTTTCATTGCTTCTCATTGTTCATACTTAAAACTGATAAAATTGGCAACATGAGTCCAAATAATACATTATATCTCATAAGGAGACTGTAACACAAAACTTTAAGAAAAGTTTATTTCTGATTTAACAATTTAATGCATGTTTACTCTGCCATTAGTTTTTAATTGTGGTAATAAGAAGTATAAATTGTCATTTTTCATATTTAAGTACTAAACTATATGTTTGTGAGAGAAAGAAAATAAGGTAGAGAAATACAAGGGAGTGAAAATCGGGGAATAATGTAGTTTTTCCTGTTTGGGGAAGAAAGTGAAGAAAAGGAAAGGAGAAGTAAGAACTCACCTAGGCCCACAAATTTTAGTCATCTCAAAACTGGAGAAACGGGAAGAAAGTGGAACTTTTGTTCCTAATTTACGTTTCTCATTAGCTTATTTCATTTACTTGCAACTTCTTTAGGGGTGAAAGTGTAATTTCCTTTGATTATTAAATCAGAGAAAAATTCCTTTTCTTTCCCATCATTTTCACCTAATCCCCAACAAGAGAGGAGAAAGCCACTCTCTCTTCTCCCCACTCTTTCTTTCACCTCATTTTCTTCCTCTACCTACTTTGTTTTCAAAAAAAAAAAAAGGACACAGGACAAAACCATAAAACTAACTTTTATCAAGTGCAAGATTTTCTCAATACTCACAAATCAATCCCCATGGTAATTTATGATTGCATCTGAATCAATACTCACTAGACAGAATAGCCCCAATTATATAGAAATTATTTACTACTCATGTTATCCACAAATTCATTTATTGACCACCTGTGAGATATGTAATCATAAGCCACATGGAACTCAAGGAAATGCCTTATAGGATGCTAGAAATACAATATCTTGATGCTCATTCAACTGCATTAATGTCACGTCTAATGAAGATCTAGATTTTGTTATTCATGAGATGCTAACTGATATTAACCTATGTTCAACTAATCAAAGTCAATATAGGTCATGGCATTAAGCTTTGTAGTACAGTTCAACTTCACTTTACCAAATATTCCTCTTCTTTTTTATTTTTTAGTTTATATCTCTATTTCCTTACATAAAGAAAGAAAAGCATACAGAGCATAAATAAGCAATATATATTAGAAACAAAGTTACAAGCCTCTTAAATCTTAACTACAAGGGAGGCATCTTAATGTTAACGCTTCAGCTTGCTGATGTATTCACTTTTTCCTTTATGCACGCAGGATCAACAATTTCCCATGACAAAGTATGTGGGTGTTGGACACCCTACAAAGAGGAACAATCTTCTAAATATTAAAAAGTTTGACATTGGGAGAGTCTCGAACTGCACCCAATAGAAAAATGTATAGCCCACATAAGAAGAATTTATTAGGTGCTACAAATATATAGTCACACAATGCCCCGGCAGTGACCCTAGTCAATCATGCATTAATAAAATTTTACATTTGATCATCTTATCAATTTGTTGATAACCATCATTTAAGGATAGTAAACGAACTGAAATATAATGTATTATTTCAATTTAATATAACAAAATAACCTCACAAAAAGTGCTGACATTTATCCAATAATCTAAACGCAATTCATCAAGGCTGCTGAATTTTTGCAGTCTTCATTCTTGACTTCACTATTAAAAAACAATGGCCTTAAGAGAAAAAATCTTTTATATAAGCTTGTGCATAGCAATATTACATTGCAAGGCTGCTTGTTTAAAAGATTGCACAAAGTTACTTAGGTTGTGTATGTGTCAAACTCTAATAAACCACTTATCAATTTGACATAACTATTGCCAGCCATTTCAGTTTTTTTTTTTTTTTTCGTACAGTAAAGCATCATCCACGCTCAATTACATCTTCAAACAAGCAAAAAATGTAATTTCTTCATCTTATTCATCACAAAGTAATAAAACAATAAAATGATTGATTGTCTGAAAATAAAGTTAGAGGACTACCTCAACATGTAAACGATCAGCATAAGCACCTGATATCCAACCACCCACAAGAAGAGCTGAATCTTGCCCTTCAACCACCTTTACAATACATTTAAAAGAAAAAAAGGAGCAAATTAGAAAACCTCAAAACCCTAAAACCCTATTCCAAATCATAAAGAATCAAACTTTAATTTAGTTTATAGAAAATTGTGAATATCCCAAGATGCCAACTTTTCATTTCATGCACTCCATCACATCTTTTTACCTTCTTTCATTTCATGCACTACTTTTTCTTTTTACCCACCAAAAAAAAAAAAAAAAAACCTACAATTAAAGAATTAAAGAAGCATACCACAATAAGATCCTTGAGATTGCTAAGTTCCAATTGCTCCAAAACATAAGAGATAACAGGTCGGTTGGCCACTGGAAGCAGGGCTTTTGGGACTTCCTGCATTTAAAGAAAAAATGAATAAATAAATCAAGATCAAGAATTAAGGGTATCAAAATTCAAGTTAATAAAGAACAAATTTTCTTCTTTTTTTTTGAAGTTAATAAAGAAAACACCACCTTAGAGACTAAAGGGACCAATTTCTTTGAAGTGCCACCAGCTAGGACTACCACTTGAAAATCCATGTCTGATACTCTGAATTCTTCAGAGAAACCCAGTAATCGAATAGGGTTTAAAACTACTACTCCTTTTGATGTGGGTTTGGGTTTTTACACCATCTTTCAAAGTGAAAATGCGAGAAAGATACACAGATTAAAAGACAAATATTGGTTTGCAAGCATTTTGACAGATGGGGATGTAGCTCAAATGGTAGAGCGCTCGCTTTGCATGCGAGAGGTACAGGGTTCGATCCCCTGCATCTCCATTTTTCCCAGTGTACTTTTTTATACATTAGTACATTACATTTTTATAGTATTATTCACACATCGCACCTCTTTTGTCAATTTTTTTGTTTATGAATTACATAATTTATGTTAAATATTTAAATTATATTATTAAATTCTTAAAGTTTCAATTAATTGGACTCTCAAATTTTTTTTTTTTTTTTTCACTAAGCTTACCCTAGTAAAAATGGTATGGACAGGATATGTTACATGAAGAGTAGTACATATCTATGAGTATGAATATGGGCGAATCTTACCCTAGTAAAAATGGTATGGGCAGGATAGGTTACATGAAGAGTAGTACATATCTATGAGTATGAATATGGGCTAATATTTGTCACTTATAGAGCTATAAATAAGAATATGGGCTAATATTTGTCACTTATAGGGCTATAAGTAAGTCAAAC